>JABUQX010065949.1:20000-39920 GCA_015478945.1 Trachelipus rathkii | reverse complement strand
CTCTAAGCTTTTGCAGGGATGAGTTACGGTCACAAATTCTTAGAGAGTAAAAATGTTGGTATTGCCTTCTTTTCATATCAGAAGTTTCGAGAAAAATGCTTAAAGAATTAGAAACTTTACACAGGAACTTTATAGAACACCAAACATTTTTAAATTCTATAATCATCAAAGTGTTCACTTTTGAAGAAATTTTTAGTGTTGGGACACCAGAAAAAGCATAAAATCTTTAGGTTAGTATTTTTTAAAATTATCTTGATTTTATCAGTTGCAGGTTAAACAACAGGTGAAAAATAAAACTTTGTTTTAGCCTCAGGAAGAGCTTTATATAGATGCAAGGATTCAGGGTAAACTATATATATATAGTATATAATATATATAGTATAATATAGATTTGTACATTACATAATATATATAATATATATATATATTTATTATATATTATATATATATATATACTGATAATGAATCTACAATAGACGTAGAGTTATAATTAATGATATTATTTAACCCTTGGAGGCGACATGCCTATTATCATTCTTATTATCCTACGTGACTCATATTATATGCGGTGAGTGAATATAACATATTCTAATATAATATATTGAAATTTATTCATAAAGTGGGTAACTAATGTAGATTTATATCTTCAAATGTAAAATAAAATTAATATATAATATATTATATATATATATATATATATATATATATATATATATCATTAACATATAAATTATATTATATAATATATAACACTATAATGTAATAATAATAATTATATTAATGATAATAATAAATATTAAATAATATATAATATATACCTATATATATCCATAGGATAATCTTAGTAAAACCTAAAGATGAATCAATAAAATAGCTTAATATAACACTATCTTATAATATACTACATATATATATAATATAATATATTATATAATATATATTATATAATATTATATATATATATTATATAATATATACTATAGTAAAGATATATAATATATATACTATATATATATATAATATTATAATACATATATATATATAATATAATCATATATACTATAAATATATAAGAGATATATATATATATAATAATAATATCATATATATAATATATTATATAAATACTATATATATATAAGTATATATATATATCTATAATATATATATATATATATAATATACATATATATATATATTATAATATATATATATATATTATCATATATATATATATATATATGACTATAATTAATATATATATATATATATATATATATATATATAATATATAATATATATTATATATATATAAATATATATATATATATATATATATATATATATATATATATATAATAGATAATATATGTAATATATATATAATCAGGCGCGGCTTTACGGGGGAAGCACAGGAGGCCGGCCTCCTTAAAAAAAAAATAAAAGCACACTAACTGTAATATAAAAAATACATTCAATTTACTATTTACTTAAACCAATTTAAATAAGCACTGTTAAAACATGCTTATACAAGAAACCCGCTAATTTACACCCTATTAGATCATTTATTTATCTTGCGAAACATTATTTTCATAAGGATCATGATCTGGAGGGAATTTGATTTGTGCTCAACGAAAGCAATAATTATAAGCCTTTCAAAACCACTGTTGTCATGGGCAACCGTAAAAGAAACCTTATTAATAGTTTGTCTATTTTGAGGTTTTTGCACAAAGCCTCCTCTCTTCGAAATTCAATTTTTTTAACAAATTAAATAAAAAAACTTATTTAATATATAGTATATATATATATATATATAATATATATATATACATATATATATATAGACACATTATATATATATACGTATATATATATATATAATTATATAGATATATATATATATTATATATATATATATATTATAGTAATATATATATCGTATATATATACTATATATTACTATACTATACCTATACTATATATACATAAAACCAACAATAACTATAAATCAACACATATAATTACTATATATAATATATATACCAATGTACTAGGCTATATAATACAGCAAGTAATAATTTATACTTATATATATATAATGCATAAATATATAATACTCACATATAAATATATTAATAAACTATACATATCATACTATATATATAATATAGAGTACGCTATATACTACCCTATCAATACGCCAACCCAACCCTCTTAACTCACATATAAGTATCGTAGCACAGCAAATACACACTAACTTAACTCACAAAGAATCTCAACTTCACTATTGAATCACTCATATAACACATATATATAACATATACAACTACTAATTATATATAATATATAGTATATATATATTACTATATAATATATATATATATTATATATATATTATTCAATACAGTAGATACCATCACAGCTAGATAATATAAATATAATAAATATAATAAAATATCTTATATATATAATATATATAGTATATATATAATATATATAAAAATATATATATATAATATATATATTCATATCATATATAAATATATTATATATATATATCATATAAAATATATATAATATATATATATATATTATATATAAGATATATAACTATTATATATTACTATATATATATATATATAATATTATATGTATATATATTAGAGAAGGAGAGAGAGACAAGAGAGGGCGGAGAGAGAGCAAAGAGTGACGAGAAGCCCACCAGAGAGTGAGAGAGAGACATAGATAATGAGTATGAAAGAGATAGAGAGACGAGAGCAAACACAGGAGCTCGCGTAGAGAAGAAGAGAGAGTATAATATTGAACCTGCATACAATCTTACCCATATATGTTTGTTATAATCTTTACCCCTAGGTACAGGCTCAATTCTATTCGAACTACTTTTCTAATACCATAACCATTTTTCTGTTGTAAACACTTATATATTATAGTAGAATACTAGTATCTAAGAAGAAATGTACAAATTACGTTCAAAAAAATCAAAAATAGAGAAGAGAAAAAAAGGAGGAAACAAAAAATAAAACACTATTAAATTTTCGAATATATAATAAGAACACGATATACATATCTTACCCATTTCTTATTCATACAATTAAATTAAATCCAAATCAACTTAAAATCTTTTTCAACAAACCACAAAATGTTACAAACCTATTATTACCACAGGATATCAGTCAAAACACTTTCGCTACGATATAACACTATGCGCGCGTCCAAAACAGTGCCATACCAAAGTCGCGCACTCGTGATAATTTGCCCTCCGCTTTTGTCGGTCGCAAGAGTCGGTTTCTTTCTCTTATCTGTTGCGTGTGCTAGAGAAAATCATGGGGAAGAGCGTTTCCAGGAGGGTATTGAACAAAGGGAGAAGTCGAGAGCAAAGTACAAACTGCTGTAAAATGAATGTATTGAGAGCTTATGGTCGGTAGAGAGACCCAGTAGGTAAAGAACAGTTTGTGAGAAACGATAGAGATATATAGGCAAAGCGTTATCACATCGTTTATATCCTTTATATATATAACAAAGTAGAATAGTAGGAAAGAAAGAACTAAAGAACTCGTACGGTGTTGGGATATTTGGAAAGATAGAGGACGTAGGCTGTGCAGGTCAGGCCAGTGAGCGTAGGTTGGGGTATCTGACATCGCAGAGTTGGAGAGATCAGATTCAATAAGGGTGACCACTTGAAGATAGATGTGTAATATAGGTACTCACATAGAAAATTGCTTTCTGAGAAGATAATCATAAAATGCCATCTTATGAGAATTATAGCTTATATCGAACACACAATGATACAGGTCTTTGGCAACGATAGAGCTCGGAGGAAGGAGTGTGTGGCCGTGCTGACAGGCCCACTCGGCCATACTACTGGGAAGTGGATGTAAGATGGAAAATAATAATAATAATAATTAGAGTCCTGATAATAATAATGCAAAATAATAATAAATAAATGAAAGTGAATAATAATAATAAGTAATAAGCTAATGAGATAATAATCATAATAACTAAATCATTTTCATAATAATAATAAATAATAATAATTATGACTCGAATAATAATAGTTAATAATGAATAATAATCCTTAATATCATAAAACAATTTTGAATTTATATATATATAGCTAGACTAACTCAGAATGATACAAAATAATAAATAAAAAAAATAATAATAATTAATTAATATATATAATTACATATATAATTAATAATAATAATAATTAATAATAAGTGAGAGTAAAAAAATAATAATAATAAAATAATAATAATATTAGAAATTTCCTAATATCTCCAGCTTTGTTTTTATATATAAGAGTGTTATACTTGTGTCTAACTTTCCTCCACAAGATTCCCTACAATTAATATTCTTTCTGATTTCATTATTTTCTTTAGTTATCTAGTCTAGAAATATATAGTTCTGCAAGGGAAAGTAGAGGCCATACTATATTACTTATTAGTTTCTGACCGGTTTCGTCGAAACCTCGACATCTTCAGAGATTTCAGACTCTCTCAAACATAATGATTCAATGAATAAATAATTAGTTAATATATACAAGATTAAAAATATAAAATTACAAATTAGAATTTATAGGATTTATAACAGTAACATATAATATCTCTTGTGTGAAGTTTAGTCAATGACGAGACACGTGCAACTTTATGTTATATGTTCTGAGTGTTTTAAGAGATGTTTATGTAATAAGCCATCACACTATTTTCAAAATTTTTTGAGTTATGGAGAGCTGAGTAAAAAATCTGAATGGACTGTGAATCACATGGGTTTTGGTATATAGCTGTATATGTTATGTTCGTGTGATATAAATGTTCGTTATATTTTATAGACCTAGTAACAATGGCATTTACAAAATCAATCCGAGAGTGAGAACATACACAAACAATAACACAATAAACGAATCAACAAAAACTAAACAATATAACAACACACAACAACGAACCAAACAACGACTCCACACAACCCAAACAACAACAACAACAAGATAACTCAATCAACCAAATATCCAACAACAATCATACCAACATCACAACAACTAACAAACAACATAATCAACAACAACAACAACAACAACAACAACAACCCATACAAACAACAACTAACCAACAAGCAATAAATTTAATAAATAATTCGATTAACAGTAGCCATAATATATAATAATAAGTGAATAACACATAAATGAACTATGATTGCTAATAATAATGATATAAATAATAAATAATTAATACCTAAATAAATAAATAAATACATGAATAATAAAATAGATCAAATATATCTTTTTTAATATATCGAGTTTAATAGTAATAAATAGTAATAAATAATAAATCTAACATAATGAATGAATAATAATGGACAAGTTAAATAATAATAAATCATTAATAATAAACAATAATAATAATAAATATTTACAACGAATTTGTGTGAAATATAATAATATTAATAAATATGAAGTATTATATACTATACTATTAAATTTAATAATCATTAAAAATTTATACATTACTAATATTATTAATAATAATAATTAATAATTTAAAATATATATTAATATATATTATATATTAAATTATAATATAATATATAATATATATATAATATAACATAATAATTATTATAATATAAATATAATATATAATACTCAGAAATATATTTTTATATCTTTTATATAATATTTAAATATATTAATTATAATTAATATATAATAAATAATAATAAAGTTATAACTTCATAATTAATAATATTAATATTAATTAGTATTAATATTAAATTATTATAATAAATTTCTAATAAATATCTATACTATATATCAATAGAATATTTTATATTAATATTTCATAAATTTATATTAAAAATAATATAAATATATTGATTTTATATCATAAAAATTTAAAAAAAAATAATTCAATATATTTAAAAATATATATAATATATAATATTAAATATAATATTAAATATTAATTCATAGCATCTAATTCTTATATAATTACTCGTGAATATAATCATATAAAAAAAGAGTGAATAATATTACATAATAATCTTAATAATACTCAAATTATTTTGAGAGTAATCCAGCATCGAAATAGGCTGAAGTTAAAATTCAACAAAATAGTATTAACTGTTAGAAGAAATAAAAATAAATAATAAATAACAATAATAAATAAAAAATAACAAAAATATTAATAATTAATAATTCATCACATAAAAATTAAATATAATAGATCAAATCAGACTACTTAGAGTTGGAACTACATTAACAAAAATAAATTACATAGAGATAAAATTCTTGAACTTAGTGAACATAAATATTGAATCAAGATAATATTGAGTATATAAAATACGAATAGATAAATTTATCACTTGAGATAGTATATATAGATAGAAATAATAAAATATAAGATGGTGAAAAAATTCTAACATATAACTTAAATAATAATAATGTAGTAATGTATCAAATAGGACTAAATACCATGAGAGTGTACTTGAATTAATGAGAGATAAAATAATAAATAAATACTGAGTATAATTAATAATAAATAGAGTGAATAATAATAATAAATTATAATAAAATAATAATAATAATATGAGATTTACAAGCCATAATAATTAGTAATAATGAATAATAATAAAAATATTAATAATAGTTAATGAGGATAAATAATAATAATAGATGATAATAAATAATACTAATTAATAATAATAAAATTAATAATATATAATAAAAACATATAATGTATTAATATAAATATAATAATAATTAATATAAGTATAAATATAATATAACTCATAACTATCAATATAATATAATAAAACTATAATATATACAGACTAGTAAAATTTACTTTCAGTTATATTATAATATTACATCCAAAATAATATAATATAATTATTATATATTATAATTTAATAGGCAATGTATAATATTAATCTCAACTACAATCACATCTTAATTAATAAATTATAAATAAGTATAATAGATATTCTAAATAATATATATAATAAATAATAGTATAATATATCAAACTCAATAATAATAGACTTCACCTATTCCATATTATGATAACTTATACATGGGAAAATAATAAATATTAATAATAATTAATAATAGTAACTAATCCAACAAGATAATTAAGTAAGTGATATAAATTAATAAAAGTGTGAATAAATTAGAGTGAATAATAAATAAAAATGAATAATAATAAATCCAGGGTATTAATAATATCAAAGACTCAAACTAATCAAAGTAATAATATAATAATAATAATCAACTCCTCAAATTAATAATATTAATAATAAATATAATTATAATTTATAATTTATAATTTATAATTATATATTATAATAATAATAATAATAATTAATAAATAATAATAATAATAATAATAATAATTATATAAATAATAATAATAATTAAATAAATAATATATAATAATAATTAATTAAATAATAATAAATAATAATAAAAATAATATAATGAAATAAGCAAACCTGTTTAAAAAATAATAAGAAATAAGAATAATAAGAAAGGAATAAATTAATAGAATAAATAATATGAAAATAATAATTTTATAATAATAAATATAATAATAATAATAATATATGGTGAATATTATATAATATTAATATTTAATTATTAATATTAATATATATTTGTAAATAATTGATTAATAATATAATATATACATATTAAAATATATAATTAATTAAATGTGTATTTCGACTCTATTGAAAAAATCGATGCTACTTAATTACTAAAAAATCTAATAATAATAATAATAATAAATAATAATTAATTAGATAATAGAGATGAATAATAATGAATAATAATAATGAATAAAAATAATAATAGAAATTAAAATTACTCAATTAATAGATAATAGTAATAATAGTAAATAATAATAAAGAAAATAGATAATAATAAATATATAAGTAAAAGTGATAATTTGAGTACATAATAATAAGAAAATAATAAATTAATAAGAATAATAATAATAAATAGAGTAATAATAATAATAATATAATAATAATAATAAATAAATAATAAATAAAGTTAAACTTCATAGACTCTTAAGAGTAATCATAATTAACTACATTATACTAATATAAATTTAATATGATTCATATTTACAAAAATATATATTTAATACAATGAATAATAATAAATGAATTAATAATAAGTAAATAAATACATAATAAAATAATAATTAAATTAAATAATAATAATAATAATTAATAATAGATAATAATAAGTAATAAATAATAATAATAAATAATAATAATTTAAATAACATATTATAATAATTACTAATAATAATAATTTTAATAAATAAATAATAATAATAATTGGAATCATATAATAATAAAATTATTGGAATATGCTAAATTCAGACCTAGAATATATCTAACCTTATAGAATTAAAGAACTGTCCTTATATTTTTAGTATTTGAAAGTTAAACTATAACTAGTGTTAAGGTTGACGTCTCTGTGAAAGAAATTGAATTCTTAATTGTTACACTACGAGAGAATTATATAATCCAAACAAAGCTACAGAAATAAAATGATTAGTTAATACACATATTTCCTTAACCTTTGGAACTTTTCATTCGATTGTCCAATATCTTTAAATATTTAATTTATCTCAATTATATATTATATTTAATTTTTATTTTGTACTCAGAAGCCAATATTTACAATGATACAGGATATCGAATTGAAAATATCAAGTAATTTAATATACATACTATATACTATATGAGAGTGATATAATAATAAAATACATAATATAATAATAAATAATAAATAATAATAATTAATAATAAATAATATAATAATAGATAATAATAATAATAAATGAATAAATAATAATAAATAATAATGTGTAGTAATAAATAATTAATAATAATAATAATAATAATAATAATAATACATTAAAAATAATATTAATATATATAATAATAATAAAACTCATATGAATAATAATAATAATAATTGAAAATAATAATAATGATATATATATAATAATTATATATATTGATGCAATTAATTCCACCACATTTTCAATAATATTAGTAGATAGAAAGACGCAATAATAGGTGGAAAAATCTAATGAAATATATCTCTAATATTATTCATAATAAGGTGATATAATCCATAAGAAACTCAATTACCTCACTTTATTTCTACACTTATACATACTGCCTTCGCGTTGTCAGGTGTATTGAATTATTTGTACTCTGTGATTTTTTAGTTTTTTTGAATTTAATTTGTTTTTCTGAGTGTGACTTGAAATACATATTTAAAAAAGAAATATTATAATTAAAAAAAATAATAATCAAATAACTAAATTTAATAATAATAAATAATAATTCAATAACTAATAATAATAAATAATAATTATATTAATAATATATCACCCATAAAATATGAAATTAATAACAAATAAAAGTAATAATCTCATCATATGAATACAAATAAAAATAAATATAAATAATAATTTAATCATTCAACGAATGTTTCATAATAGATAACTTTCCTTATAAAGAAGGAACAAGCCGCTCAAAATTATGTCTAATTTAATATATTATAATAATTAGGAATAATAATAATATAATAATAATCGGGAAAAAGATATAATAACTCAATTAATATTAATAGATTGGAATAAATAATAATATAGATTAATAATCAAATATATTAATCACCTCTCAAATAATATAAAATAAAAATAAATAATGAATAAGTAAATATAGCATGAGTAGAATAATTAATTAATTTAGACTAATAATAATAACATAATATGATGTTAAATAATATAATAATGATTAATATAAGCTATCTTTAGCTTACGAATTTTTGAATTGTCTTTATATTGTTTATTTTTGCATTAAGTGACGCATTACTTGTAGGTGTCAACGAATTCTCCTTAGGCTGTGATAGATGTTTTGCATAGTTCAAGTTTTAACATTAATGAGGATTTCTATTCCCAAGTAAATTAGCAAATATATACCACTCTACTCGAGTGAGAGCTAAGACTTGCACTTCGGCTCTGGTCAAAGTTATATGTTCACTGTTGAATTTTACATTTTATCTGATCTCATTTTTCCCTTTTTATTTAAAATGTTAGGGAGCCAATTATTATATTGAACCAGTTAAACAACTAGTATAATAATAATTAGTAGTGGAATAAATAATGAAATTAAGTTGATAAAATATAAATAATAATATTGTGAGAATCAGGTAAAAGAAAAATATAACAATAAATAATAAATAATAGTAAAATTACATATCATCATATTAATAAGTGAATCTCTCAATTAGCAATATTTTATATTGTATAAATATTAAAGTGATGGACATATCATTATTTAATCTGAATTTAATATTTAATATTTAAAATTTAATAATAAAATAATAATAATATTAATAATGAAATAATAATTAAATAATAAATTTAATAATAATAAAATAATAATAAAAATAATATATGCAATAATCATACTCAATCAACTCAAGTTAATAGATAATTAATTATTATACACTCAATAATTTCATACATTAGGTATATATAATTAATCAACAGATAATTTGTAGCGTAAATAGCTGAAGTATATCTTAGTCTTAGAACTTAATTCGAACCTGTGTCCTAGGTAATATCTAGTATTCTCCGAGAACAAAGTAATTCTAACATAATTTATTGAGACTAACCAGAGTTATATCATATTCTGGTTTCTCGTAGAACTGATGCCGTTGGAACTGTCCGACCAAACAGAAGAAATCTATCTTCAAAACTGAATTCTGCTAAGCTTAAAAAAGGTGAATCTGCATCTCAATACTGTGGAAAACTCATGCAGCTGAAGTGGAGAGACAAAAAAATCGTCAATATGCTGAGTACAATTTATGATGACTCAATGGAAAAAGTTACAGTTGCGGGTAAAGAAATGAACAAACCTGCTGTTTGTATACGCTATAAGAGACATCACATGGCAGGAGTTGACTTAATGGATCAGATATTATCTGCAGTAAACATTGCCAGAAAAGGAGTTAAAAAATATTATAAGAAGATTTTTTTCCGACTAATAGAAATTTGTCTTCAAAATGCCCACTGCATCTATAAAAAGAACGGCGGTAGGAAAACTCTTTTAGACTTCAAGTAATAATAATAAATAATAATAATATAATAATAATAATAATAATAATAAGTAATAAGTAAGAAGAAGAAGAATAATAGTGAAAATCTATATCATATATTTACATATCTAAATATAATCAGAATATATACTCACTATTTCATACCTTAACAAGCTGCCTTCGGTGTCACGGATATATATATATATATATATATTTTGCATTTTTAATTATTTTTCATTATAATTAAATAACTATTAACTACTAAATAATAATAATAATAATAATAATAATAATAATAATAATAATAATAATAATAATAATAATAATAATAATAATAATAATAATAATAATAATAATAATATTAATATAATAATAATAATAATAATAATAATAATAAATAATAATTAATAATAATAATAATAATAATAATAATAATAATAATAATAATAATAATAATAATAATAATATGATAATAATAATAATGTATATAGTATATTTACTTAGCGAACTTTATGAATTGTCTTTATATTTTATTATTTGAAAGTAAATTACTTTGTATTAACGTCCCTTTGTAGAGTGTTCTTAGTTGTTAACATATGAATTTAATCCAATAATACAAATATATCCACCTTGGGAACTGACTGCCTTCGGTTGTCAATTTATGTATATTTAATTTTCATTTATATATCATTTTTCTTTTTATTTTGTTGTACCAATATTAATTTCGAAAGTTAACCAACTGTAAATAATAATAATAATAATAATAATAATAATAATAATAATAATAATAATAATAATAATAATAATAATAATAATAATAATAATAATAATAATAATAATAATAATAATAATAATAATATTAATAATAATAATAATAATAATAATAATAATAATAATAATAATAATAATAATAATAATAAAAATAATAATAATAAATTAATAATAATAATAATAATAATAATAATAATAAAATAATAATAATTAATAATAATACATAATAATAATATCAATAATAATAATAATGGATAATTATAATAATAATAATAATATAATAAAAATATTAATAATAAGAATAATAATAATTTAATAATAAATAATAAATAATAATTAAATAAAAATATAAAAATAATTAAATAATAATAATAATAATAATAATAATATGAATAATATAATAATTAATATAATAATTAATAATAATTTAATAGATAATTATAATCATAATAATTAATAATAATAATTATAATAATCTCTATATTATATTTACATATCAAACTTATGAAAGTATCTTGAAAGTAATTTACAAGTGATAAGAATATATTTGTTAAAATGTTCTTATTTTATATCTTATTGATACACGAAATATTTAAGATTATCCTCTAGGGAAAACTGATTTCGGTTGTAGATATATTAATATACTTTATTTTTCCTTTCTAATAATTGTCTTGTTTTATTTTAATGTTGGAAAATGATTAAATAACAATTAGGAATAATTTTTAAATATAGAATAATAATTAATAATTATAAATAATAATAATAATATAATAATAATAATAATAATTAATTAATAATTATAACTAATAATAATTAATAATTAATAATTAATAATAATAATAATATAATAATAATAATAATAATAATAATAATAGATAAAATAATAATAATAATAATATAATAATAATAATATACATAATAATAATAATAATTAATAAATTGAATAATAGATAATAATAAATCAATAAAATAATATATAATTAATAATAATAATTAATAATACAATAATAGTGCCAAACCTATGTAGTGATTTTGTACGTATCGAACTATGAACTGTTCTATATCTTATTATCTTGAAAGTACGTTATACAATGCTTTGTGTCCCATAGGTAGAATGTTCGTTGTGTTAACATATAGAAATAAAAAAATATATACAGATTTCCATCTTTGGAACTGCCTTCGGTTTTCAACATATGTGCATGTATAATTTTCATTTTTAAATTATGTTAATTTTTTATTTTAATAGGAAAATGATTAAATAAAAATATATAAATAATAATAATAATTGATAATATAATATTTTAAAATAATAATAATAAAAATAATAATATTGGTGAATTATAATATTGATTATAATTATATTAAGTTAACTAGTAAAAAAAAAAAAAAAGAAAAAAAAATAATAATTAATATAATTAATAATAATAAATAATAATAATAATAATGATATAATTATATAATATGCAAAAATAGGAAAAATAGTATTATTAAATGACAAGCATAATAATATAAAATTATTTAATAATATATAATAATAATTAATAATAATAATAATAAATAATAATAATAATAATAATAAATAATAATAATAATAATAATAATAATAATAATAATAATAATAATAATAATAATAATAATAATAATAATAATAATAATAATAAATAATAATAATAATAATAATAATAATAATAATAATAATAATAATAATAATAATAATAATAATAATAATAATAATAATAATAATAATAATAATAATAAAATAAGTTAGCAAAGAAGAAGGAATAATAGTTGAAAATCTATATATTATATTTACATATAATATATAATCCAAATATATACATATTTCTACCTTAACAACTGCCTTCGGTTGTCACTGGTCAATAAATGTTTTTTTATTTTTCATTTTTAATTATTTTTCATTATAATTAAATAACTATTAACTACTAAATAATAATAATAATAATAATAATAAAATAATAATAATAATAATAATTAATAATAAAATAATAATAATAAATAATAATAATAATAATAATAATAATAATAATAATAATTAATAATAATAATAATATGAACATAATAATTAATGTATGTACTATATTACTTAGCGAACTTATTTGAATTGTCTTTATGTTTTATTATTGAAAGTAAAATACTTTTGTATTAAGTCCCTTTGTAGAGTGTTCTAGTTGTTAACATATTGAATTTTAAATCAATAATACCCAATATAATCCACCTTCGTGAACTGACCTGCCCTTCGTTGTTAAATTTATGATATATTTAATTTTCATTGTATATATCATTTTTCGTTTTTATTTTAATAGGGCCAATGTGATATGAAAGTTTAACAACTTTATCAATAATATAATAATAATAATAATAATAATAATATAATTATAATAATAATAATGTAATAATAATAAATAATGAATAAAATAATGATAATAATAATAATAATCAATAATAATAATAATAATAGTAATACTAATAATAATTATATTTATATTTAATCTTATTACATTATGAAAAGGAAATTGTTATTAAATTTAAAATTATAATAATAATATTAATAATAATAATAATAATAATAATAATAATAATAATAATAATAATAATAATAATAATAATAATAATAATAATAATAATAATAATAATAATAATAATAATAATAATAATAATACAATAATAATAATAATAATAATAATAATAATAATAATAATTAATAAATAATAAAAAATAATAATAATAGATAATAATAATAATCATATAATAATAATAATAACAATCTAAAGAATATTGAAAATTAATAATGAAAGTATTGAAACATATCAAATTTATTGGAAAGTATTTGAAAGTAATTTACAATGTATAGATATCTCTTGGTAAAATGTTCTTATTTATTAACATATGATACATTCCAAATATTTACATATTTCCAATTTGGGGACTACTTTCGGTTGTCAGTATATTTATATTTATTTTTCCTTTCTAAATTGCTTGTTTTATTTTAATGTGAAAATGATTAAATAACAATTAGGAATAATAATAATAATAGAAATAATAATAATAATAATAAAAATAATAATAATAATAATAATAATAATAATAATAATAATAATAATAATAATAATAATAATAATAATAATAATAATAATAATAATAATAATAATAATAAGAAATAATACTACTAATAATAATAATAATAATAATAATAATAATAATAATAATAATAATAATAATGGATAATTTATAATAATAATAATATAATAATAATAATAATAATAATAATAATAATAATAATAAATAATAACTAAATTAATAATAATAATAATAATAATAATAATAATAATAATAATAATAATAATAATAATAATAATAGTGCAAACCTATGTAGTATTTTTACATATCGAACTTATGAACTGTCTTTATATCTTATTATTTGAAAGTACTTTACAATGCTTTGGTGTCCCTAGGTAGAATGTTCATTGTTGGTAGCAATTAAATATAAAAATATATATACAGATTTCCACTGTAACTGGAACTGCCTTCGGTTTTCAACATATGTATGTATAATTTTCATTTTTAAATTATGTTAATTTTTTATTTTAATAGGAAAATGATTAAATAAAAATTATCTATAAAATCAATAATATAATTCCGATAATCAACTAATATCTAAAATAATAATAATAAACTAAAACACACATCCACATACGATCACAATCACAAATCAATATTAATAATAATAAAAACAAAACAAAAAAAATAAAAATAATAAAAATAATAATAATAATAATAATAATAATAATAATAATAATAATAATAATAATAATAATAATAATAATAATAATAATAATAATAATAATAATAATAATAATAATAATAAATAATAATAATAATAATAATAATATTTTAATAATAATAATAATTAATAATTAATAATAAATTAATAATAATAAAATAATAATAATAATAATAATATAATAAACAATAATAATAATAATCAAACAAAAACAATAACAATAACAATAACAATAACAATAACAATAAATAATAATAATAATAATAATAATAATAATATATAATAATAATAATAATAATAATAATAAAAATTAATAATAATTAATAATAATAATAATAATAAAATAATAATAAGAATAATAATAATAATAATGAATATTAAATAATATTAATGCTCATTAAAATCCTAATAATAAATAATATTTATATAATATAATATAATTATTGTATATAATATAATATAATATAATGATATATAATATAATATATATTAATATTAAATAACTATAATATAATATAATTATAATATAATATAATATTAATAATATAATATAATATAATACTATATTATTAATATACAATTATTAATATTGCTATAATGTAAATTACAATGTAAATATAAATAATATATTTATATATATTAATATAACTATAATATATATAATATAATATAATACCAATAGCCCAATCAATATTATACCAACCCCTAATACATAATCCACTCACTCAATAATAATAATAATAATAATCAATAATAATCTTATAATAAAATATAATAATACGATAATAATAATAATTAATAATAATATAATATATAACATAATAATAATAATAATAATAATAAAATAATAATAATAATAATAATAATAATCAATAGAGTGAAAAAATGATAAAATAATATAATAATAATAAATAATAAATAATACATAATAAATGAATGAAATAATAATAGTAATAATAATAATAATTAATAATAATAATAATAATAATAATAATATAATAATAATAATAATAATAATAATAATATATAAATAATAATAATAATAATAATAATAATAATAATTAATAATAATTAATACATAATAATAAAAATTATAATTAAAATAATAAAATTATAATATAATTATAACATAATATAATATAATATAATAATATTAATTTAATATGCTCTTGTTTATTGCAATTTGGTATTAATTTTATAAAAATTGTATCAATATTATATAATATAATATATAAGATATATAATATATACATAACATATATAATAATAATATAATATTTAATATGAATATAATATAATATAATATAATATAATATAATATAATATAATATAAATATAAGTATAATATAATATAATATTAACAACTCATTAATAATAATAATAAATAAAATAATAATAATAATATAATAATAATAATAATAATAATAATAATAATAATAATAATAATAATAATAATAATAATAATAATAATAATAATAATAATAATAATAATAATAATAATAATAAAAATAACAAATAATAATAATAATCAAATAATAATAAAAATATGAGAGTAATGATAATAATAATAGACAAATTAAATAAAATATAATAATAATAAGAATGATAATAGTAATAATAATCATACATTAATAATAATATTAATAATAAGAATAATAATAATAATAATAATGAGAATATTAATAACTATAATAATAATAATTAATACATAATACTAACTCATGAGAGTGAGCGTGAGGATAATAATAATCTTCTATATTATATTTACATATCAAACTTATGAAAGTATTTGAAAGTAATTTACAATGTATAGATATCTCTTGGTAAAATGTTCTTATTTATTAACATATGATACATTCCAAATATTTACATATTTCCACTTTGGGAACTGCTTTCGGTTGTCAGTATATTTATATTTATTTTTCCTTTCTAAATTATTTGTTTTATTTTAATGTGAAAATGATTAAATAACAATTAGGAATAATATAAATAAATTACTAAAAAAATAAATAATAATGAATAAAGCTAATTAATAGAAGACTAATATACAAATATTAATAATAATAATAAGTAATAATAATATAAATAATAATAATAACTCATAATAAATAATAATAATTATATAATAATAATTAATAATAAATAATAATAATAATAATATAAATAATAATAATAATAATAATAATAATATAATAATAATAATAACTAAATAATAATAAAATTGGAAAGCCTTATTTATTGTATTAGCCTTTTTATTTCTTTTTTTTTAAACTATTTTTACATAATTTCGAACTTATTGAACTGGTCTTTATATCTTATTATTTGAAAGTACTTTACAATGCTTTGGTGTCCCTAGGTAGAATGTTCATTGTTGTTAACATATGAATATAAAAAAATATATACAGATTTCCATCTTTGGAACTGCCTTCGGTTTTCAACATATGTATGTATAATTTTCATTTTTAAATTATGTTAATTTTTTATTTTAATAGGAAAATGATTAAATAAAAATTATCTAAGTAATAGTAATAAATGTATTGATAATAATAATTTAAAATAAAACATTATGAATAGATCGTTTATTAATAATAATAATAATAATAATAATAATAATAATAATAATAATAATAATAATAATAATAATAATAATAATAATAATAATAATAATAATAATAATAATAATAATAATATAATAAAATAAAAATAATAATAACAATAATAATAATAAATAATATAATAATAATATAATAATAATAATAATAATAATAATAATAATAATAATAATAATAATAATAATAATAATATAGGAATACAATATCAGCCTTTGATTTTATAAAAGTTTTTGATTTTATTTCCAAGTTTCTAAATAGTTATTTCTGTACATAGTTTAATTTTCTTAAAATAATCTTTGAAAACAATTTACATTACGTAAAAGTATCACAGGCATTACTTATGTACATTTCCCTCGACGCGTTTTCGATCTCATACTTGAAGGACATCTTCATGAGGATTAATTCTTTGTGAGCGAATGAGTCTTTAAATTAATTATATAATAATTAAATCAAGATTGCATATTTAATCTAACAGATAATACATTAAATTTAATGTTAATGTCTGGTTCTCTCGCGTGTTTTGATGAGAAGGCTCTCCGCAATTTTATAGTTTCTGGACTCACCATGATCCATATAATATCTGTGAAGTGAGTTTAGAAAATATTGCTTAATAGTTGATTTACCATGTTGCCGTTTTGAAATGTTTCCCAAAGATTTTGCTGGGACTGTAGGAGATGTTGTTGATATGCCCTGTCCGACAATCGATTCGTTGTGTAACCAATAAATGTCGACGTACAGTCTGACTCAGGGCCAATTAAATTGGTACACAACGTGAGGTTGTTCGGTCTCAAAGCCATCTCTTTCGTGCTAGAAGGAAGTATTGACAGTTTTTTGGATTCTTATGGTTATAGTCTGACTTCTAATTTTTGAGGTTGTCTCTTATGTTTTTGAGTGTGCAAGAGTTTCAAAATATTATCGAAGACACTTCTCTTCTTTATTGAAGTCTTTTAGCAATTAGAAGTTTTTCAACTCGTACCTTATCGACTGTCCTTGAATATTGGTATTTTTTCTAACAAATAATTTTGTAAAGGGTTTTATGGCTTAAATTTCAACTGAATATTATCGTGGATGATCACAGTTAATTAAATTACTTAAGGCGGCAAATTTCTCATCAAAAGTTTCCAAGTTGAACATAGGTTGTATTGCTCTGTAAACTAAAGTTTTACGATAGATTCTTTGTAAATAGTCGGTGAATAGGACCCATAGTTCATATACAGACCATTATCAGTGGGTTTGACATGAATGCCTGTAGATATTGAGCCATCAGAATTAATATTGATTTTAATGTCTAAAAAACAGATAGCATTATTAACCTAAGTTTCGTATGTAAATTTTATAAGCATGACAACTCTTGAATTCTATTGATGAACTGATGTATATGATCTATGTTCCTAAAGATAGTGAGGGTGTCGTCGACATATCTTATGTAAAATACGGGGTTAAAGTTGTTTGTTTCACGAAGGAATTTGTTCCAAAACTGTAAAATTGCGGAAGTCTGCAAATGTAGTCCAAGTGGTGAGCCCATCGGCACTCCATCATTTTGTAGATATATGTTTTCTTTAAATTTAAACGGTTTTGGTACAACA
>JABUQX010065949.1:12500-17500 GCA_015478945.1 Trachelipus rathkii | reverse complement strand
ATATAATTAATAATAATAATCTAATAAAAAAAATAAAATATATAACATAATACTGTATATAATGAATATCAATATAATATATAATTATATTATAATATAATATAATAAAATATAAAGTATTTCATATAATAAAATTAATAAAATATAAATATAATATAATATCAGATTTAATATAATATAATAAATTCAATATTAGTTAATGTTATTTGTTTTAATATAATATAAATATATATTAATAATATAATATTAATATAACTATAAACAACTATAAGTCATAAGTATAATTAATATTAAACAACTCCAATAATAATAATACATACATAATAATAATAATAAAACTAATAATAATAATAATAAATAATAATTTAATCTAATATATTGTATTTTTAAGATGTGCATTATTGGAATAATTATCTCCTTCTATTTTAAAATGGTGGAATAAACTTCAATAATTAATAGATAATAATTAATAATAATAATAATAATAATAACTAATATAATAAAATAATAATTAATAATAATAATAATAAATAAATAATAATAATAGTAATAATAATAATAAGAATAATAATAAATAAAATAATAATAATACATAATAATAATATAATAATAATAATAATTATATAAATAATCAATAATAAAATAATATAATTAAATAATAATAATAATAATAATAATAATAATAATAATAATAAAATATAAATATATAATTAATAAATTATACTATAATATTAATAACTATAATATAAATATAATTATAATATAATATAATATAATTAATATAATATAAATAATATAATAAATATAATGTAATGTGAATAATATAATATAATATAATAAAATTAATAATAAAATAATAATAATAATAATCAATAATAATAATAATTAATAATAAAATAAATAAAATAAATAATAATTAATAAAATAACAAAATAATTGTAGCTAAATCAGCCTAGTATATATCTATATATCGAACTTTATGAACTGTCCTTATATCGATAGTATTGAAAGTAATACTATTTATGACTCCTGTGAATAATGTTCTTATGTTGTTACAACGAATATCTCACCCAAACAGTTAAAGACCTTGCTCCTATGAACTTCCTACGGTGGTCAATATATTTATATTGTATTTATCAATGTTTGGGGATCAGGCCAAAGCCATTTTGAAAACGACAATGATTTAAATAACACGAATGCGGAATATTTCGGAAAAACTTTATAATAATAATAATAATAATAATAATATAAAATAATAATAATAAGAATTAAATAATAATAAGTAATTAATAATAATAATGATAATAATAATAATATATAACAATAATAATAATAATAATAAATAATAATAAATATAATAATAAAATTAATAATAATTAATAATATAATAATAATTTTATAATAATAATAAAAATTATAATAAAATAATAATAATAATAAAATATAATAATAATAATAATAATAAATAATAATAATAATAATAAAAAATAATAATAATAATTAATCAATTAATATGGTAATAAATAATAATAATAATAATTAAAAAAAATAATAAAAAATGATAATACTAAAAAAAAATAATAATAATAAAAAACAAAATTAATAATAATTAAAATAGTTAATTATTATAATGAATAATCTATAATAAATAATGAATAATAAAATAATAAAAACAAATAATATAATAATAATAATAATAATAAAATAATAATAAAAACAAATAATAATAATAATAATAATATTAATAATAATAATAATAATAATAATAATAATAATAATAATAATAATAATAATAATAATAATAATAATAATAATAATAATAATAATAATAATAATAATAATAATAATAATAATAATAATAATAATAATAATAAAAATTCATAACAAAATAATTTAGCTAAATCAGCCTCAGTAATTCTACTTATAGAACTTAATGAACTGTCCTTATATTTTAGTATTTGAAAGTAATTTACTATTTATTAACGTCCTGTGAAAGAATGTTCTTAGTTGTTAACATACGAATATATAATCCAAGCATATACATATTTCATCCTTTGGAACTTCCTACGGTTGTCAATATATTTATATTTATTTATCATTTTATATTATTTTAATTTTTATTTTGATAGAGCAGATTAATCAGTGTTAATTGAAGATATAATAATATATTAATTAATCAATATACTCACATAATAATAACAATAATAAATAATAATAATAATAATAATAATAATAATAATAATAATAATAATAATAATAATAATAATAATAAAAAAAATAATAATAATAATAATAATAATATCTCGCTGTTATAATTTATATTACATATCACCAACCTTATGACAAGTATTGAAAGTAATTTACAATAGCTATTAGATAGTTTTTAGAAAAAATGTTACTATTTGATTAACATTATGTTATATTGAACTGATTTACATATTATCCAAATTTGAACTGCTTTCAGTTGTCAGTATATTATATATTTATTTTTCCTTCTTAATTATCTTTTTGTATTTTAATGTGAAAATGAATTAAATAACAATTAGGAATAATTAATAATATAAATTAATAATAACTAATAATAATAATAATAAATAATAATAATAATAATAATCAATAATAGTTAATATAAATTAAGAAAATAATAAAACCAATAATATAATAATAATTAATATCAAATAATAATAAAAAGAATAATAATAATAATAATAATATAATAACAATAATAATAATAATAATAATAATCAATTAATAACTATATAATAATAATAATAATTAATTCAATAATAATAATAGCGCAAAACCTACTGTAGTATTTCTTAATATCGAATTATGAACTTCTTAATCTTAATTGAAGTACTTTACAATACTTGGTTGTCCTAGTAGAATGTTCATTGTTTTAACACATGGCGAAATAAAAAAAAATATACAGATTTCCATCTTTGGAACTGCCTTCGGTTTTCAACACATGGATGTTATAATAGGTCATTTTAAAATTGTTAATCATTTTATTTTAATAGTAAAATGATTAGATAATTACATAATAGTAAAATAATAACATAAAATAATCGTGGTAATACTTAAAATAATAAATTAAAAATATAATAATAAAAATATTAATATTTATCATAAAAATAATAAATAATAATACATAATAATAATAATAATACAAATAATAATAATATTAATTGAATAAAATCAATAATAATAAAATAATAAAAAATAAAATAATAATAATAATAATAATAATAACAATAATTAATAATAATTAATAATAAATAATAATAATTAAATAATAATAATAATAATAATAATAATAATAATAATAATAATAATAATAATAATAATAATAATAATAATAATAATAATAATAATAATAATAATAATAATAACAATAATAATAAAACTAATAATAATAATAGATACAAATAATAATTCAATAAATAATAATAATAATCATGTAAATAAAAAAATTTAATAAATAAAAAAACATTAGTTCCATATGCAATAGTCTGCAAAACCTATGTAAGTACTTTAACATCTCGAGCTTATGAACGTCTCTAATATCTTATATTTGGAAAGTACTTTACAATGCTTTGGTGTCCCTAGGTAGAATGTTCATTGTTGGTAGCAATTGAATATAAAAAAATATATACAGATTTCCACTATAACTGGAACTGCCTTCCGTTTTCAACATATGTATGTATAATTTTCATTTTTAATTATGTTAATTTTTTATTTTAATAGGCCAATGATTAAATAAAAATTATCTAAATAATAAAAATAAAAATAATAATAATTATTAAAATAATAATAAAAATAAAAATAATAATAATAATAATAAAATAATATGATAGTAACTAATAATAATAATAATATAATAATAATAATAATAATAATAATAAAATAATAATAATAATAATAATAATATAATAATAATAATAATAATAATAATAATAATAATAATAATAATAATAATAATAATAATAATAATAATAATAATAATAATAATAATAATTATAATAATAATAATAATAATAATAATAATAATAATTATAAAATAATAATAATAATAATAATAATAACAATAATAATAATAATAATAATAATAAAAATAATAATAATAAATAATAATACAATAAAAATAGTAAAATAATAATTATCAATAATAATAATAGAATAATAATAATATTAATAATAAATATTAATCAATAATAATAATAATAAATAATAATAATAATAATTTAATAATAATCCAATTCCAGCTTTATTTTAACATATGATTTTGTTGCCTTTTCAAGCCTCCTAAATGTATTTCTGTCTACAGAAGAAATTTTCTTTAGTATTATTCTGGAATAAAATAAAACTATTGATTTAAAAACAGTACCAAGCTTTCGTCCGTACACTCCGGACATTTTCAAGGAATAGTTTTATTTTTTTATATTTTAACAATTTTGATAATATAAATATTATTTAAACTAATAACAAAAATAAATAAACAACATTAATAATTTTAAAAGTTAGAAAAGTTAACCTACGTTGATTTTTGGTTATTTAAAAATGTTTAAAAAATTTGACATCTCATTATATTTTATGTTAATTACTGGTTTATGTTTCCTTAAGAGCAATGATTCCCCGAGGCGCAATTCATAAAAATCTTTCTTTGTTGTTATGATGGAGAAGCCCTCTTTCATGCTGTTATCCGGATTTTTGTTGTTCTTCCTTAATATGTAAAGATTTACTCGGCTTATACTTAGGCTGCCGACATTCTCATTTGAGGGGTATTCGTTGTGTGTATCCAACATAGCGGCTGTTACATCACTTCAGAACATTGAAATCGGTACACAACGTTACTACTCTCACCATCCGAAAGCGCTTCACGAGTAGAGAAGCACGAGCTCAGTTTCAATGGCTTATATTAAGATCTTACTATCTAGATCTTATTATTATTATTATTATTATTATTATTATTATTATTATTATTATTATTATTATTATTA
>JABUQX010065949.1:5000-7500 GCA_015478945.1 Trachelipus rathkii | reverse complement strand
CGGTTTACCATAGTGAAGGTCCGTCGCGGCCCCATGATGCTCTAGGGCTGGATTTCCTTCTGTGAACGAGCTCCTCGTCACTACATTAAATGGTGTAGAGGGCGGTAAGGCATGGCTTTCTTTCGGACGTTTGTCATGTTCTCCTACTGCCTTTTCTTTACCGATGCTTGTACAGCACCTTACCCCCAATCTTGGGGCAAAAAGGAAGTGGAGAAAGAAGAAAAAGAAATACGATAAAAGACTAATAAAATAAAGAACAACAAAAAATTCGGAATCTATGTTCTTTGAAAAATATATATAAATATATATAGTACTAATAATATTATATATATATATACAATACTAATACGATATATATATATATAATATATATTATTACTATATAATATATATACATATATATATATCATACTATATAACTATATATATATATTCAATATTTATATATATATATATATATTATATATATATATATTGTACTTATATATACTATATTTGATATATATAGTATATATATATATTATATAGTACATATAATAATATATATATTATATATACCGTATATTATACTATATATAATATATATATTATATATATATATATAGTATATATATATATACACTCACATATTATATAATAATATATATATATATATAAGCTATAATACATATTATACAATATATATATATATATAGATATTATAAATACTATATATATAATATATAATATATATATAATTCATATATATATATAATATATTAATATTATAGTACTATATATATATATATATATATATATATATATTATATGATATATATTAATATATATCAGATATATAACTATATTATATATACTATATATATAATATATATATATATATATAGATACTAAATATATATATAATATAATATAATATTATAGTATATTATATAACTATATATATTATAATATATACTATAATATATACCTTATAACTAATATACTATAGTATAATATATATATATATATATATATAATTATATATGTATATATATATGTATAGATATATATATATATATTCTATATATATATACTACTAAATTAAATAATATATGAATATATATACTATATAATATACCTATATAATCATACTAATATACCTATACTATATAGATATATAAATATATATATACTTATATATACATAATATATATAGATAGTATATATATATATATATATATAGCTATAATAAGTGTATATAGCTATATATACATGTATATACTATTATAACTAATATATATATAATAATATACTAAAATAATATACTATTATATATATATTATTGATATATATATTTAATAGTATTATACTTACTATATAGATATATATGATATATATATATATATATATACTAGATCATATATATTATATATATATATATATATATATATATAATATATATAATATATACTATATATATATACCTTATATATATACGACCTTAGACAAAAACAAACATGACAAATATACTACTATTCTTTTCTTGCTTCTTTTTTCCAAAGGTTGTGAAGGAACTTCCTCCGTTAGGGTCATCTGACTCCTCTTGAGAGTACTGACATGAAACTATTATTTAGTGGCTCTACGTCATTGGAAACCTATATAAGGATACCAATATTATGTGTATAAGTTATGAATACTATTTCGGACAGCTACCGGCCCAGAAACGGTGTCTGTGCCAACACCTACAATCATTCATTTGTTTCGTCATATAAGACTTCCTCTTTTTTCTACTTCTTCTTTTTCCTGCTTCCATCTTCCTTCATCTTCTTATAAGCTTTTCTTCTTTTATTTTGGGAACTATACTAGGGGGTCCTCAAAAACTCATTTGGAGGCTTTGAAACCCTCAAAAAGGCTTTTTCACCATTGATAACATGAATAAAGACATCTCAATGAATTTTAAAATGTGTCAGGGTCAGGGAATTCCAATGAGGCTACACAGTCGGCTTCGGCTCTGGCCCATATGCTCCAACATTTAATTAAACATCGGTACTCTATTTCATTCATTCTTTTTAATAAGCCAACAAATTTCAATTTTTAGTCCATGTTAAAGGTTTTGGAGGTAGCACCTCTACTCCCTTGGGCCAGCGCCACGACTGTCATATTATATAAAGAAGGTATTGCAAATAAAGGAATACGATGTTTCTGACTCATTCATTGCTAGGGCACGTTTCTTAGGTCTAATGTTGGTTCATTTCAAACCAAGCAAAGGACCCCCTCTTGGGCCACGAAGACTCAAGCATTCCGGATAATAACTCCGGGAATTTCATTTTCGGGACGTTTGACCCCGTTTGAGACCCTTCATGATATGTTTTGGTGGAGGAGTACACCTCCCCCGGAAAACGCCTGTTTATTCGGTCTAAAATCATAACGGTTGAAACGAGCCATTCGGGAATAGCGGTAATCGACTCGGCACCATCCATTACCCCATATTCTACACCAAGCCCCGGCCTATAGCTCGAGG
>JABUQX010065948.1:40000-45000 GCA_015478945.1 Trachelipus rathkii | reverse complement strand
ATTCCTCTTCCACATGCTACTATAACAATCGAATGAGTTAAAGAAAAGACAGCTTCATTTTATAGTTTTTGCAATTTAGAAGGCATAGAAGAAGAACGAGAACTTTGGTACAAAATTTGGAAGGACAAGAAACTGAGTAGTGAAAAACTAAAAGATCTTGTTGTCTCCCAAGTCTTAAAAGGAGACTGAACCTTTCTTTTTCCATCGACGAAAAAGGCTTTGATGGTACTACTCGGCCCAACCATGCACGACCAGTACAGTAGAACACCTTTAGTACTCGCTAAGGATCAAGGACTTTGGCTGCGAAGTATACTTATGGAAGACGACAAGAAGTTAAACGGACTGGCTATGATGAGTGTACACAGAAAATTTGTGTTTGACAATAATGATTATTTTGTTCAAACAGCAGTTGATAAATTTGCGTTGAACCCAAGGAAATTACTTCTTTAATATATCAATTTGCAACTGCTCTATATTGTGAATTTTCCATCATTGCATATTGTATTTGATTTTCTATTGTTTTAATAAAATAATTTTTTTTAAATATTAATCATTTAATTATCCATACAATTGTTTCTAGTTATGATATATCTTATATAATATATATTATAATATATATATATATATATATACTATATTATATATATTATATATATATATTATATATTAATATATATAAATATATATATATAATATAGAAAGCACACATTTAAGCTGCCCCCCCTAGGTTGGAAGCTGGCGACGCCCATATATATATTATATATATCTATATAATATAATAATATATATTTTATATATATATATATATATATATATATATATAATATTTATATATATAACCTCATTTCACCCTTAGAACTTCTATTTATGTATCATAATGGTCTACCTGCGATTTTTTTTATCCGACCTCCCATTCCGTGTAGCCGTTAAGTATTTGTTCATATATATATTATTATATATATATATATATATATATATATATACTAATATATATATATATAATATATATATATATATATAATATATATCTATTATATATATATATATATATTATGTATATATTATATATATTATATATATATATATATATAATATAGTATATATATATATATATATATATTATATATATATATAATATATATATTATATATTAACAGTATTTCACCCCTAGAACCTATATTTATGTATCATAAGAGCCCTGAAAATTTTATTTTGATCGACCTCCCGTTCCGTGTATCCGTTAATTAACTTTGTATCTATAGATATATATTATATATATATAGATTATAATATATTATATTATATATATATACAATATATATATATATATATAATATTATATATATATATATATATATATATAGTTCATGTACAGGAGCCATCACTGCCCACGGAGAAGAAGCCACACTGGGTTGAATAATCAACTCCATGGGTAGCTCCTGGCTCATCTCATACATATATTTAAAATGTCAAAGAAAATTTGGATGACGAAAGGAATATTCAATCAAAAATAAATAAACAGCTAAATAAAAAGACGTCTTTACATTATAAATAGTCCTAATATTACGTAACAAAATCATATATCATAAAGAATATTCAGTTCTTGAAGAATAGAGAAAATAGTTAGTTAAAGTGGGAGGATTCAGATAAGATGTGAGATAACCTTTTAGAAGGTGTTATGGACCATAAAGTAGGAAAATGACAACGGCGAATGGGATCCATTTGGGGACAATCAATGGAGATATGGTGAACAGATTGGGGGGTATGGCGACGGCAAAATTTGCAGATGGGAGGAGGGTCCCGTGACATGAAGTGGCTGTGAGTAATATTAGTGTGGCCAATACGGAGGCGTGCATGCATCACCTCATGCAAACGATTTCGTCGGTGAAAGGAAGACCACTCATCAATGTTCGACTATATATTTCTAAGTTTCGTCCCTCGCTGATCACTCGCCCAGCACTCTTGCCAATAAGACCGGAAGACTTGTCGGAGAGCCGGATAATAATCAGTTGATGGGAGGCGACCTTGTTGAATGGCGTCCGGGAGGTACCTGGAACAGCTCCGAAAGGAAGAGGCGGCCATTTTGGCCTCTCTGTCAGCGATTTCGTTGCCAGCTACCCCTACGTGAGAGGGGGTTCAGCATAGTATGATTTGTTTTTTACGAGAGTGGAGCAGCCAAATAATTTGTTGTACAGCGGATACCATTTTGTTTTTAGAATAGAGAGTTTTAATCGCCTGGAGGGCGATGAGCTAATCTGAATAAATGACATAAGAGTGGTCTTGGTTAAGGAATAGAATCCGAGAAAGGGCAATCATTATAGCCATTAATTTTGCAGTAAAAATTGAAGCATAAGGGGTGAGGGTATGGGAGAAGTTGCGGTCAGGAAAGACAGCAGACGCCCCGACACTGTCCCCTATTTTAGAGCCGTAAGTAAACTTTGAAGTAAATCCACCGTGAACTGTGAAATGAGACAGTAATGATGCATTTAACAGGGCAGCGGAATAGCTAGATTTGGAAAGAGAGGTTAGGATCAGGCAAATGGTGGGAACAGGGAATAGCCAAGGTGAATACCCTTTATCATAAGAAAACGGCAGTACCTTTTGCAAAGGGGTGTTGAGGATGTTAAACTGTGTTTGCAAATGGCCAGAAAGGAGGATTCTGAGGTATCTCTCGCAGAATCAGTGCTAGAGCAGATGGCATTGGGGTTTGAAAGCCAAGAAGATTTGTGCACAAGATGTATTCCCTTCGATGAGTGAGCGACATCACATCGGATTCAACTTTAAGGCTCACCCTGGGAACGATCAAAAGGCTCTAGTGGAGATGCGGATCGCCTCGTTTTGGATAGGATCTAACAGGTGTAGTAGAGCTGGGAGGCATGACTATATACTACGCAGCCATAGTCCAGATTCGATCGAATTAGGGCGGTGTGAAGAAGTAAAGGGGACTTGCCAGCAGCACCACAAGATATTGAGACGAGATGACGTTATAGGCCAAGCACGCGATGACAAGTCGTTTTCAGGAGTTTAATGTGCGGTGCGTATGTTAGGTGGTCATCTAGAATGAGTCCTAGAAATTTGACTTGTGAAGTTACAGGAATGGGTAAACCATATAAGGTTAGGTTCGCGGGAGGAATGTGGCAGGTTCTTCTTCTCCATTTTTACCTAAAAAGGTAAGCTGAGGTTTTTGGGTGAGAAATAGAAGTCATGGGAATACCCCATTGAGAAATATTCTCAATAGCTAGTTGAATTTTCCTCAAGAAATGACAGCTGGCACCGGCAATATATAGAGCCAGGTCATCAACATACAGAGAAAAATTGACCGTCGCAAGGGTAGAAGTAACGATGTCATTGAATTTGAAAGGAAATAATAATACATTTAGGACATTGCCCTGCGGAACGCCTTTATCCACAGTAGATTGCAAAAGAGATAGAGCAGAAGAGCACCGAATGAATGGATCTGTCTGACAGAAGCATTTAATAAAGAAAGGAAGCTGTCCTTCAGAGACGAGCGGGTGAGTTTAAGGAGAACTCTATTTCTCCAAGTTATGTCACAAGCTTTTTTAGGTCAAAAAAGACACCAAGAACCATCCCACCAGTTGAGAGGCGTCCGGATGTCATGATCCAGTTTAAACAAGGGATCCGCGGTCGAACGATTTGCGAACCAAAACTGGAGTTGAAAAAAGCCTGGTTACTCTCCAGAACAGGGAGAAGGAGGCCTGAAATCATTTTCTCTATTAATTTACAAGTATGACAGGCCAGCGAAATCGGTCTTTGGTTGTCCGTCAACTTTGGATCTTTCCCAGGTTTGGGAATAGGGATTACAAAAGCTGTAGTCCAAATAGATGGAATAGAGAATTCGATCCAGATTGTTATACAGATCCAGCAAGAGCGCTGATGCAGAAGGGAATATGACATAGCATTATGTACGAAATCATGCTGGGCCAAGCGTCACTGGTCCTTCTCTGTTCGCCAGTGCATTTGATTACTCTGCAGCTGTAAAAAGACGGTTATAGATATAATATTCCCCTTTCGCTACTGAAGAGTCTGTCGGTGCATCGTTAATTCTCCATTTTTGGAAGGCTTCAGGATAGCGGTAAGAGCTCGAGTGTCAGGCAAAACTATAACCTAATGCATCTTCAATAGCTGCAAGAACAGAGATCGTATCGGTTATATTATGCCCATAACGGAGGACTGTGGGTGAAGAGTTGTTTGAGCGGCGAGATATTTTCTGAGCAACTTTCCAAACTGAAGAAAGGGGAGTTGTGGAGTTGACACTCGAAATATAAGTTCGAAAGTATTGTTTACGTGTTTGCCGATTAATTTGACAAGATCTCGACGCAACCGCTTTAAAAATAATCATGTTTGGGGTGGTGCGGGTCCTTTTGTATTGCCTGTAGAGTATTTCTTTCTCCCGGTTAGCTTGTGCACGCTCTTGGAACCACCAAGGGGTTGCAGAACGCCTACCTACGGAAGATCGCGGAATGCAAGCTTCCGCTGCTGTGATGATAACTTGTTGGAAGAAGTTAAAGGTTCATCAATATTCGGAAAACACTTATTGAAGGAAGAAAGTGGGATAGCTGGGGCCTGATAAAAAGGAGCCCACTCCGCTCCATCCTAACGTCATTGGAATGGAGTTTTAACATTGACATCGGTGTAAGCTCATTTATGGCTATTGGGTAATGGTCACTGCCGTATAAATAATCAAAGCGGGACCAGGTAAAGCGATCCATAAGAGAATGGAAGCAAAAGAAAATATCAATACAGGAAGAAGAGTGTGTATCTAAACGTTCATATGTAATTAGTCCTGTGTTAAGACATCCCAGGGAAAAGGGTGTTAGAAGATCTACAAGGATCTTAGACTTAAAAGAGGTTACAGAGTAACCCCATAAGATGTGGCGAAGGTTGAAGTCTCCTAGTATAACAACCGGAGCAGGGATCTACTTAAAAAGATCAGCTAAGTCAACCTTAGTAAACTCACTACTCGGAGCCAAGTAGATCGA
>JABUQX010065948.1:35000-37500 GCA_015478945.1 Trachelipus rathkii | reverse complement strand
ACGAGGGGGAAACCTATAAACGTTTGTAACAGGAAGGTTTCATGTTGGAGATTTCTTAAAACGAAAGCAATATATTCGTTTTTCTGTTCTAAGGAATAAATAGTGCCTTTGGATGTGTTTCTTATTTCATCAGAAGTGGAAATAAAAGGGATGTTTCCGAGAGACGTTAAAGATGAAAAGATGGAACTTTGATTCCTGGTAGTTGCTTGAACAAGAAAGGACCCATTTCTCATAAACTCCTAAAGCTTATTCAATTACATTGCTAAGAATAATTGCTCCTTGTTCAGTAAGAGCTTTGGAGATAGTGGATCGCAATAAGTAATATATCGGGAATGATGTATCACCTGGCATTCTCATATGGAGTAGATATGTGAAAACGACTAGGACGAGGGCACCTTTTCGGGATTGCCCCAACCGTTTTGGCACCTGGGGTGTTGAGGGCGTACCAGGCTATGAATCGCTGAGAAGAATTTCAGGTGTGAATAAAAGCGAAAACATCTGCTGGTCTATGAGTATGAGGAACCTTGGTGGGGTCAGGTGGGGTGCCCGATAGTTGGTAATTGTGCACACCTTAATTTAACAACGCATTATCTTTACAAGCCATTTTCATAGAAGTTAAACCACAAGCTTTGTATCCATAGATGAGCAAATATAACAATAAAAGAAATGAAACATGAAACATAAAAGTAAATAACATGATGGACTTGAAAAGCGTATATTTCATAAGGAAGGGTAGTCCCTCACCCTTCAACAGGTCATAAATCAAAGACTCACCCAACTTCCTGCACCCCACACAATAGGGTAGGCTTTGGGCCTGGCCTCGGAAGAGGCCTTCCGGTTTTCCCCCCCCCCCCCCCGTGTACTTCACGGAACTTACATAACAACGCTAAATCCCGAGATTATACACCAAAGTGCAGGACAGCCTCCTTCGGCGATTAACTCGAAGGTTCTGGTAACCTACAATTGGCGGCGGAGCCATAGGTTAACAAAAAGATCAGTTTTTAGCCTGTACCCTCATCCACGATGAAGAAGTGTGAAGTGGACTGAAGACTCATGTGGGAAGAGGCACCGGAGGGCAAAAGGGGCCGTGACTGGAAAAAAGGGAGGATATCCCCTTTTTCAAAAGGAAAAGTACGTACTTTAAAGGCTTAAAGGAGTGGTGGGTGGAAATTAAAAAAAAAAAACATGAGGAGAGAAGCAAGAGAGATAGAAACTGTGATGAGGAGGAGGATTAAAAGATGTAGACTATATGAAAAACGTAGCGTAGTTAGCGTAGAAGCGACGCAAGGCCCCCCAATCGGCCCGATCAAAGTGCCAGAAAAAACGCGTAGGGCAGGATGTAGCTGTTGGAGAGAAAGTATTAAAAGGATATAAGATTGTGGTCAGATTTACCAATAGGAGCGAAGATTGTGTATTTATAGAGAGAAGGACTAGTGGTGAAACATAGGTCAAGTGTGTTCAAGAATTGAACCTTTGAGAGACCTATGAGACCTTTCCAAAATATTTGATCTGAGTTTGGGTTTGTTTAATGAAAATATATCTGAACCAAATAAGCTAAATATATATATATATATATATATATATATATATATATATATATATATATATATATATATATATATATATATATATATATATATATATATATATATATATAGCTACTCGTCAAAAATAACGCACCACTAAGGTAAATATCACTCGCAGGAGCGGGAAGGCCCCTAACCCCATGAAACTCCACACCAACACAGACGACAGCATCAATGTAGACTCACGTAACCACTCGCAGAGAATTCGCTTGCATATTTGGGGCCGATCACCGCGATAAATTTAGGAAAACATAAACCACGTAACTAGACCTGGGAGAGGTGGGGGTAGGTTATGTCGGGGGTATAATCGAGCGAAGGATCATTCACGTACGAAGCGACTCCGATAAACATGGAGAGGATAGTGCGTCAACTGTCAAGAGATCAGTGCGTGCAGATAACAACACTCCACGCCGAAGGACACGGATACCGGGAACTTGGTCGACGGTTCGGAGTAGTGCACACAACGATTGCACGAGTGGTCCAACGGTACCTGGAAACCCTGACACATGATCGCCTGCAAAGACAAGGTGGGCACAGGGACACGATACCAGTGGAAGACCGATTTACACGTCTGCGTGCATTACGAGAGCGCCACACAACGGCACGACATCTGCAGATACAGCTAGCGGAGGTACACGGCACCAGGGTGAGTGACAATACAGTGCGTCGACGCCTTGCGGAACATGATTACAGGCCCGGAGGCCTGCTATAGGTCCACCGCACACCACGCCACATCGATGGGGGCGGGACTAGCATTTGCTCGAGAACACATCCATTAGACGGTCGACGATTGGGCAAAGGTGCTCTTTACGGACGAGTCGAGAGTGTCTCTGTACGCCTCGGACAGGCATGCTAAAGTATACCGACGACCGACGAGAGATTCGCGCAATGCAATGTGCTGCAGGTGCAGCCGT
>JABUQX010065948.1:20000-25000 GCA_015478945.1 Trachelipus rathkii | reverse complement strand
AACAGCAAAAGTAGTAAGGGCCGCACGATCGACAGGTGCCAGATTTGCCGCTAAATCTGTTAACCTTGACATTTTTGGTTCTTTTTAGCATTTTTCGGGATTTCGGCTTTTTGTCTGACCAGATGCTATATTTTTTCCCGCTCAGTTCGATTTTGGAATTTATTATCAGAAATATTTGAGGGCGGGACCCCTTTTTGGGGTTCAATCTCCTTTTAAGCCCCGCCCCCTTTTACTTCCCCCTCTTTTTAGTAAGGTTATGTTATCGTATCCCTCTGAAACTTGGTATATCTATGGGTGATGACGTAATCTTGTGGTAAACGAGGTTAAGTACGTTTTGTCGTGGTACAGCTGGTTCGCTCTCTGAGGAGCTACTTCTTAGAGAGTAGGTAAAGGGTTAAAATTTGGTATACTTATAGATGATGACATGACCTCGACGTAAAGGAGGTTACATAGGGCTGCATTCCCATCAGGGGTGCAGCCTTATTAAAGTTTTAGGATCGCCTTTTTATGTGTTTGAGGTCTCATAAAGGCTTGAAATTTGTTGTACTTATTGGTAATGGACGATAGATCTAATATATATATATATAATATATATATATATATAATATAATATATATATATATATATATATATATATATATAGATATAATATAATAATATATATATACATAAATACATATAAATGTTATATATATATATATATATATATATATATATATAAATATAATATATATATATATATATATATATATATATATATATATATATATATATAATATAATAATATATAAACAGTATATATATATTATATATATATATATAAACTATATATATATAAGATAGTCATACATATAATATATATATATTATATATATATATATATAATATATATTAATAATATATATATAAGATATATATATATACTATATATATAATATATATATATATACTATATATCTATATATAAATATATATATATATATATACTTATATTATATATATATAAATATATATATTAATAATACTATAATATATATAATACATTATATATATATATATATATAAATAATAATATATATTATAAGAATTAATTTTTATTTAATATATATATATATCATATATATATATATATATAGATATATATAATATAATATATATATATTATATATATTCAAAAATATAAATAGCGTAGAACGCCCAGTATTAATAATAGGTTAAAAATGCCTTGATTAAATGATTCTTAAGGATTTCTTATAAGAAAATTTATTACAATAAGTTAGCAAAAGCTTTCAACCACAATCTTGGTCCTCTTTTAGCTGCTGTTTCTTTATTCCAACTAAATTAAATATATTGAAATATAAAAAAATCAAATATAAAATTAATTTTACAAAAGTTTAATTTTAAGTTTTTTGAAAAAACAAAGGGAAAGTGCAGAATGTTATTATGATGGATCTATGTGGAGTCGCGTTTCTTTGTATATTTAATTGTTGAATTGGTTATGCAAAAGATTCAGAGAGTTTTCTAAGTTGTTAAATTTTTAATGTAAATAATGTTGCGAGGTGGTTTCAATTTGATATTATGATTTATCGTGATTCAGTGAAGGGTAAGGCAGGAATTATGGTTACTTGGAGAAGCATATCTGTGTTCGATAATTTGTGTCGGGTAAAAGTCAGTTTTCTTCCCAATGTATAAATTTTGCCAGCTGGCATAGGGAATGTTACAGACGCATTGAGAGGTAATGTAATCAGTGTGGATATGGGGTTTGAAGATTTTTTTGAAAGGAAGTATTTTGGAGGAAGAAATAAAAATAGATTTAAGTAGGAATTTTTTACCAATTTTATGAGATGTGGTAGGTAGTGGGATATATGATATGTGTGTATTGTCTGGTCTTAATGGATTTGCGTAAAAAGTGTTCTTAGCCTTGAGAAGAGCATTGTTAATAATGTGATGTGGATAGGATAATTTAAGAAAAAGTTGAAGAAATTAAGTTAAATTCGGTTTGTAAGTAGGAGGGGGAACAAATTCTAAGTGCTCTAAGGAAAAGAGAAGATAAGGTGCCAATTTTAGTGTTAAGAGAGTGGGAAGAGAACCAATGAATATAATTAAGGTTGACAGTATGACAGTAGGTTTTCAGTAAATTGAGAATTTACAGAGATTTACGCAAATCCAATAAGACCAGACAATACACACACTTCATATATCCCACTGCCTACCACATCTCATAACCTTTGTGAAAAATTCCTACCAAAATCTATTCTTATTTTTTCATCCATCATACTTCCTTTCAAAAAATCTTCAAACCCCATACACACTCATTCCATTACCTCCCAATGCGTCTATAAAATTCCCTATGCCAACGGCAATAATTTATACATTGGAGAAACACTTGACTTTCCCCGACGCAATTATCAACACAGATATGACCTTCTCCAAGATAACCCTAATTCTGCCCTTACCCTTCACAAATCCACACATAATCATAATATCAACATTGACCACATGACACCCATTATTCATATTGAAAATTTACAACTTAGAAAACTCTCTGAATCTTTTTGCATAACCAATTCCAACAATTGCAATATACAAAGAAACGATTCACACATAGATCCTATCATAAATAACGTTCTGCACTCCTCACCTTTTTACAAAAAACTTAAAAACTAAAGTTTGAAAATAAATTTTATTTTTGATTTTATTTTATATTTTCTTAGTATTTATTTAGTTTATATAACATAGCAGCTGAAAAAGGACCAAGATTGGTCGAAAGCTTTTGCTAAATTAAATAAGAATATATTATTTTATAAAGAAAGAAATACCTAAAAAAATCATTTAAATCAAGGCATTTAACCTAATAATATATATATATAATAATACGACATATATTATATATATTATATATAATATATATATATATATATAATATTATATATATATATATATATATATATATATATATTTATCTTTTTAATTATTATTATTTTTTTTACATTTTTGTGTAATAAGCTTCTACACGCTGATTCCAAATATTAATTGTTTTTCTGTAGTCTCGTACTTTTCGGCGATATTTTCATTTTATGAAAAAATAATTTTTTTATTCTTTTTTACATTTTTGTAATAAGCTTTATACGCTGATTCAAAATATAATTGATTTTTCTGTAAGTTTCGTACTTTTCGAAATATTTCATTTTTAAAAATTTTTATTGATATAAATGTGATTGTTCTAAAATAATTATTTAAAATATTTCAACTTTTGAATCAGTCCATCACCACTAAATTCATTGTTAGTATCATATACTACAATATGTTAAAAAAAAAACAAAAAAAATCAAAAACTGACGGAGTCGTAAAAAACCAAACAGGCCGTACATATATATAATATATATATATAATACTTATATATATATATATATTATATAATATATATTATATATATATACTAATATATATATATAAATATATATATATATATATATATATATATATATATATATATATATATGATGCCATCACTCTCGGGCAGGGCTCTTTTCAAGGAGGGACAAAAAACAAAAAACAAAACCAAAAAACAAAACAAAAACAAAATGAAAGTAAAACCTACCCAAACCCTTGCCTAACGCAATTCTTTAAAGTGGGGCGCAGCCGTGGGCCTTAAAGAGAGGAAGATTGAATAAAGCTGGAAAACAGATGAAGGCAGGGAATTCTACAAAACAGATGTGGCTGGAAAGATGGAGGCATCACAAACAGTGAGCCTTATGTGAGAGCAAGGCACCTCTTGTGTTACGAGAGCAACTCAGTGATGGAGGAATGCGAGAGGTCAATTACCCCGAGCACTATAGAAAAGAGATAGTGCGACAATGTCACGTCGCAGAGAAAGAGAATCAAGGGAGTCAGAAAATAGGGGACAGTTTATAAGCTTCTTAGCTTTAGAATGAACCCTATTCAAATGTGAGAACAGTATTCTATACAGGGGCGGATAAGACCCTTATATAACTGTAGTAGCTGAGCAGAAGAAAAATATTCACGTACTCTGAACAGAATTCCTAGCTTCTTCTTAGCAACCGAAGTGATATGGGGGTCTCCAAGACAATTCGCTATTTATGTTCAATCCAAGAATGTTTGTGTTGTTAGCAGGTGAGACGCTAGAGCCGTCGAAGGGGATGGGAAAGTTTGGAGGTGTCTTTGAGAGAGAGAGATGTGAGGAAGTTGAATTTCTAAAGAGTTGAACTTCACAAGATTGCGGTTACCCCACTGAGAAATCTCGACCAGATCGGCAAGAATTGAATGTGAATGCTGTAGAGGAGGGGCAACTCTAGATGCAAAAGGGAGAACATATTTGAAATGAGTGGAAGAATGAAGAGTTGAGTCACCGGCAAAAGAGTGAACAAGGTTAGAAGTACAGCTAAGAAGATCGTTGATGGAAAGTAAGAATAAAGTTGGGGATAGAACAGAACCCTGAGGAACATCAAAATTAATAAAAAATGAGGAAGAGGTCGCTCCATCGACAAGAGCCGAAATGGAACGATCTAAAAGAAAATTAGACATAAGTATGCAAAGAGAAGGAGGAAATCTAACGGAAGGTAACTTAGTGAGAAGACACACATGCCATAGACGGTCGAAAGCCTTAGATGTTAAGTGCCATACCACAAGACTCCTCATAGTCTCTAAGGGCAAAAGACCATAGATCTGTGAGATAGGAAAGTATGTCATCAGTTGGCCTCGAGCGTCGAAAGCCGTACTGATGGTTTAGGAAATGTAAGTTATGGGGAATTTCAAAGATTTTAGACAGAATACAAGTTAAAAGATAGTTAAACTGATCAGAGCGGCTACATTTTCTCAGGATCGGCTGAGTTTAGGCGTGCTTCCAGCACTGAGGAAAAGTAATAGTGTTAAGGCATAGAGAGTAGAGTTGAACGTGGATAGGCTCCAACTCAGAAGCACATTCCCTCCAATCAAGGGGAGGAATGCTATCCGGGTTGCTGACCTTCCTCACGTTCATT
>JABUQX010065948.1:0-10000 GCA_015478945.1 Trachelipus rathkii | reverse complement strand
ATATATATATATATATATATATATATATATATGCGTATTACACTGTATATATATATATATATATATATATATATATATATATATATATATATATATATATATATATATATATATATATATATATATTTTATATATATAGTGGAAGGTCTATTTATGTGTTTGTTTGTTTTTACAACCACCATGTTAATGTAGCTGGTCCTTGACCCTCCAGTCGTTTGAAGACCAAATAAAAATTACAAAATTTCCACACCAAACGTAAACTCCTAGAATCACTATGCATACAGAACCTTCCTAATTTTAACTTACAAAAAGGAGAATATACGTTCAATCCCACACTTAACAACATTCTTACCACCACACCATTTTTCAAAAATATAAAAGCAAAATTTACTTAAATTTAAACTACTTTTCATATTTCAACTGTTTTACATAATCTTACAAAATTTTAATAATTTTATTTAGTCTTCAAATAAAATCTTCTGAGGAGGGTCCAGAAAATTAAGGACCGAAAGCTTACGCTTTAACATCTTATGAAGACTGTTGTAAAAACTTTTAAATAAATATATAAATAAGGCCTTCTATTATAATTCGTACCAAACTCAGCGAAAAATTGCTTTGATTATGCACTATATATATATATATATATATATATATATATATATATATATATATATATATATATATATATATATATATATATATATATATATATATATATATATATATATATATATATATATATATATATATATCAAGGATTGACTCTATACATACATTTATTATGCACCTTCCTCGTCCGGATCCTAAGTAGCAAATTGTAGGTCATTTTAGTAGATCACCAATTGCTACAACTAAGTTAACTGAAATTCAAAAATCTCAAAATTTGCCAATACACAAGCTTATCCAAGATGTGGAAACAAGATGGAATTCATCATATTATATGCTGCAAAGGATCATAGAGCAAAAAATTGCAATTACTATATATTCTTCAAATTCGAAAAACAATCTAGATATCTTAAATGCAAATCACTGGAAGCTAATGGAGAATATAATTAGATTGCTACAACCATTTGAAGAATTAACTAAAAGAGCGAGTGATGATGATGTAGATTTATCTTTTGTAATACCTGCAGTTAATGCATTGCAAAAATATTTAGCAAAAACTTGGAAGGATAGCGGTGTAAAAACTATGAAAGATGAACTTTTAAATTCTGTTACTGAACGTTTTGGTACCATTAATTAAAGAGAAGAAACTTTATGTACTTGCAACAGTTCTAAATCCACAATACAAATTAGCTCCCTTTGATATTATTGATCAGAATAAAATAAAATTTATGCTCAAAGAAGAAGTAAAACTTTTTATAAAAGCTAAAGAAAATATTACATTAAGTTCAGATTCTGATGAACAAATGATGATCACAATGATCAGTCTCATACAGATTCACATGAAGAATCTGAAATGAAACGGCAGATATTGAGAAGAAAACACATTCAATTTTCTGGAAGTGCTTTGATGACATGCTACAAGAAAAATCGTCAGAAGAAAATGAAGAATATTCAGATACAATCAAACCAAGTGGAACTGATCAAAGGAGAAAAAGTTAAAATGCAAACGTAGAAGCAGAAGTGAGAGAAAACAACATGAATTAGAAAATACTATTCAAACTACTGTGGATAAATATTTTGCAGCACCACTTTTGGAACGAAAATCGGATGCTGATCCACTGTTATGGTGGAAAGAAAGAAAAGCTCTTTATCCTGATTGCATCTTACCTGAATTAGCTAGGAAATATCTCTCTGCTCCACCTTCAAGTGTATTTAGCGAGAGAATGTTTAGCCAAGCAGGAAATATTTATACAAGTAAAAGGAATCGTCTTTCTCCAACACTAGCTGATCAGCTCCTGTTTCTTCATCATAATTTAAGAGCATTTGATTTTAAATATTAGAGAATGGTTACCTAAATAGCAATGCATAAGCTATTTAACTTTCCTTTCACTGACTTTGTGCTTAACAATATAATTTAATTTTCTCAAAAAATTCTATTGTGATACTCTATACAGTATCGATAACAGCTGGTACATGCACTTTATAATATATATATATATATATATATATATATATATATATATATATATATATATATATATATATATATATATATATATATATATATATATATATATATATATATATATATATATATATATATATATATATTTTTTTTTTTTTATATTTAAGAGTTTAAAAGCTCTTTAATAATTTAAAGATTAAGGATATATATCATAATTTTTTAGTCTTTTGGTCAGATATGGCATGTAGTTTAAAAGTTCTTTTACCAATTTCATTTACCTATTTCTGTATTGCATTTTTAAAGCTAGATTTATCAAAAGTGTATTTTTTGTTAGGGGTAGTCATTTTGGATATCAAACCCTTTTAAGTTGTTTATCAAAATAATTAGTCAATTTAGTAAATGGTGTCATATAGGCCTATTCATATTATTATATATTATTATAGTTATAATATTAGTTATTAGTTTGACTTAATATTATCACTACAACAAAAAATATTAAAATAATTTTTTTACACTTTTTGTATGAATCAGTTCTTCTAAATAAATTTATTTCATTAAATGTCTCATTATTACTTTCAATGAATTATAACTATTTTTATTTTCAAAACTACCTTTTAAAAATATAGGTCTCCGGCCGGAGAAAGCCGGAGACTAGTGGTCTCCGGCCGGAGCCGGAGATCTTTAAAAAGGCCGGAACTCCGGCCAAGCCGGAGCCGGAGCCGGAGATCCGGTGCATCCCTAATATATATATATATATATATATATATATATATATATATATATATATATATATATATGGATATAGCATATATTATTAATATATATATTTTTATAAATATATATATATATATTATATATATATATATATATATATATATATATATATATATATATATATATATATATATATATATATATATATATATATATATATATATATATATATATATATATATATATATATATATATTATATATATATATATATATATATATATATATATATATATATATATATATATATATATATATATATATATATATATATATATATATATATATATATATATATATATATATATATATATATATATATATATATATATATATATATATATATATATATATATATATGGAATTACAATGAAGACAGGAAACTTATAAACACATTTGGGTATGTTAGTAGGTGGATTTATGTTAGGTCTGAGAATTACTTCTAAGGTTATTGGGTAAGATTTTCTCAACACCATTAACCCTAACATAAATTCACAATTGAAATTTAAAAATAATAATTTCTAATAATAAAAGTTCTATAACTTGGTCCAATAATCTTACTACTCAATTTTATGTTTACCGCAAATCCTACATAAGAACCTAAGCTATTTTATTGTTTTTATTCATTATCTCCAATTCAACAAAACAAAAATACTTCCTTATTTTTAAGTAAAGAGACCACAATTATGTTCTCCCCATTTACAAACCTGAATTTTGATTACCTATTTTCAATAAACTTTCTTACCCCAATATCATTATGGCCAACGCGTCATTAAACAAGCAAAAATCCTTTATCAACCTCCCAATCATAACTCTTCAAAAATAACTTCTTTCTTACCCATACCTAACATTCCTCTTAAATAATTAAAATACATCTTACTCAATAATATTAAACTCACCTCTTCAGGAAATTTACCCCTTAAAGCTATTCTTAGACCCAACATAAATCGACCCACTAACATACCCCAATGTGTTTATAAAATCCCTTGCCTTCATTGTAACTCCTTATACATCGGAGAAACACATGACTTTAACCGTAGACTGTACCAACACAAACATGACCTTACCACTGACAACCAAAATTCTGCCCTCACATTACATCGTGCCACACATAACCATACTATTGACATTAACAACATGACCCCTCTCATACATTCAAAAGATTTACACAGAAGAAAATTACTTGAATCCTACTACATCCTTAACACCAATAATTATAATAGGCAAAAAGGTGAAATCAATATCAATCCCACTCTAAATAACATTTTGAACTCCACTAATTTCTATAAAAATCTTAAATCTAAAATATAAATTACTTTTTAAATTTTTATTGTTAATATTAATTTTAACTTTAGTCTTACAAAGAACTGCACCTGATGAGGTTTCCGAACAAGAAACGAAAATTTGTGCTTTAATATATTAATAAAAAATCTTACTTTAGATAAAATACCGACTCTTCTAAATTATTTACAAGATTCTCCACAAGGGCTTCTATTATATACTTTATCCTTCAGAAGGATCATTGCTGAATTCTTTTCAAAATATATATATATATATATATATATATATATATATATATATATATATATATATATATATATATATATATATATATATATATATATATATATATATATATATATGGTATATATATATATATATATATATATATATATATATATATATCAATATATATATATATATATATATATATATATATATATATATATATATATATATATATATATATATATTTATATATTATATTATATATATATATATATATATATATATATATATATATATATATATATATATATATATATATATATATATATATATATATATATATATATATATATATATATATATATATATATTTTAATATTTATTAGGTAAATTTTATAAGGGGAAAATTTTCGATAAGAAAAACGACGAATTTCGAGTATTTTCTTTATTGTGGCAATTTCTATTGTTAGCGTTATTTATATATGTCTATGAATTTTGATTTACTGTTTTTATTTATAAATTTTTTATAAAATTATAAAATATTTCTAGTAATTATGACATTTTTAAGAAATTAACAAAGATTATTATTATTATTATTATTATTATTATTATTATTATTATTATTATTATTATTATTATTATTATTATTATTATTATTATTATTATTATTATTATTATTATAATTATTATTATTATTATTAATATTATTATTATTATTATTATTATTACTATTACTAATACACATAATATTAATATTACAAAGATAATTTGCAGTAGCTATAATACATTATTATTATTACTAATATTAATATTAATATTATTAATATTATTATTATTATTATTAATATTATTATTACATGATATTATTATTACGACATATTAAACTTTAATATGAATCTTGATTTTTTATAAGTCTTATTTTATTCTTTTTCCTGATTTATACTAATAATTATGAGTATTTTTATTTAAAATCACCACAATCAAAAGTAGCATGAAGAGCAAGCAATCCATTTTAGCTAGACTGTGATACGATATATAAAACAATATCAACCTGATTCAAAAGAACATATAAAGCACTTCAAACATCAATACACTTCTGATACCACTGAAGGGATTGAGAAAACCAAGGCTTTGAAAATCCAGGTTTAAATGTCTTTGGGACGGATGGCCTTATGGTCGAGCAACCGGTTATTAGCATCACAGTGATCGCAAATCCAATGCTCTGAACCTCTGCTGAATGAGATAAAATCAATGTGATCTACCCATTTAAAATGGTTATTCTACAACTTCATGTACATTCATCAAACTGAAATACTAAGCTTACTCATTTTTATAAGACTATAGGTGTGAAGCACAAAATATATATATATATCAATTTCTTTTTACTTTTTGTTAATATTAATTAAATTACATTGAAAATCCAATATTTACTAATGTATTTACCCTAAAATCTAAGAAATTATTTTACATTTTTCATTGATCTTCGTTCCTGGAGTCAACATCTTATAAATAGCCTATATATATATATATATATATATATATATATATATATCTATATATATATATATATATATATATATATATATATATATATATATATATATATATATATATATATATATATATATATATATATATATATATATATATATAAAGTATATATATATATATATATATATATATATATATATATATATATATATATATATATATATATTAGTATATTGTCTATATATATATATATATATATATATATATATATATATATATATATATATATATATATATATATATATATATATATATATATATATATATATATATATATATATATATATATATATATATATATATAAGTATTTAATAAAGGATGGCGCGGAAGCTGAATTCTTTGTGTACAACTGCGGGTTGCGGTTTTATGGCTCTAAAATTTTCAGCAAACCGTATTGGGTTTTTTGCGGTTCCTTAAAATATCTCAACAACCGCGGTTGCGGTTGTGAAATAAAAACAAAATTTAGCAATTGCTTTGTTTACTACTACTACTACTACTACTACTACTACTACTACTACTACTATACTACTACTATTATTATTATTATTATTATTATTATTATTATTATTATTATTATTATTATTATTATTACAAATTATTATTATTATTATTATTATTATTATTATTATTATTATTATTATTATTATTATTATTATTATTATTATTATTATTATTATTATTATTATTATTATTATTATTATTATTATTATTATTATTATTATTATTATTATTATTATTATTATTATTATTACTTACATATATTATTATTATTATTATTATTATTATTATTATTATTATCTAACTTATATTTTCTTAGAATTTTATCACACCTTTTAGAGAGATATTCTCCCGCGTGTCTCATGCAAAGGTTGTGCAGAAAATACTAATTTTTTTTTTTGATTTATCATTAATACCATTGCAAGTGAGATATAAGAGACACACCCAATATAATGTATCGGACCAGGTATCGGTAGTAATTTATTCCTATCAGTTGGGCAACAATATTTTGAACTTCTTTCTTTACTGAGGTGTGAATCTTATTATATAATATGTTCTCATAACAATGGAGTTGTTTAATTTTATATTGTGGATTGGCTTCAGTTACGAATCGAACAAAGCCTATGTCTTCAACACAACTAAAGGGAAGATCCTGCATAATAATCATCTCTGATGCTCGATAATAGAGTAATTTTGATCTTGATTTTCCATTGTCCCAGGGATTAATTTTTTGATAGCATTCCTCTAGAGTTTGAGATTTACGCTTTGCCTCAATTTTCATTTTTTTTTTGAAGAGGTGTTTCTTTTTCTTTTTTTCCCTATCTCTCTTCTCAGAAAATGCTTTTCCTTTTTCACAAAGTTCTCTATATTCTTTTCCATGCAGAGATCGTAGGTGATTTTTTAAATTAGTGGTGCTTCTTCCTTTGCGAGAATAAGTTCTATTTCACAATTTGCATTTAGCAAATTCATTTGATTCTTTCAAGAAAAACTCAAACCACACGCTCTCTTCTCAATCCGTAACACTCATTTTTTTCTCATGTGCGAAAAGTTAAGAAATGAAAAGTTCCGATTTATTTCGTGAAATGTTTTTCTATAATTAGATATTTGTAATTTTCTGGAAAAAAAAAAAACTGAAATATTATAATACGTACTCTAAGTCTAAGGCATAAGAGAGTATTTTTGAAAAGATAACTTCCTGACAACCGCAGTTGCGGTTGTGAAGACCAGTGACAACCGCGGTTGCGGTTGCAGTTGCGGTTGTGTAGACCAGTGACAACCGCGGTTGCGGTTGCAGTTGCGGTTGTCAAAATATGTGCGGTTGCTTCGCATTTGCGGTTGCGGTTGCGGTTATTCGATCCATCACTAATATATATATATATATATAAAATATATATATATATATATATATATATATATATATATATATATATATATATATATATATATATATATATATATATATATATATATATATATATATTATATTGTTATATAATATATATTTTATATATATATATATATTTTTTTGTTTTTTTTATTTTTTTTATTATATATATATATATATATATATATATATATATATATATATATATATATATATATATATATAAGTATATTATATATATATAAATATATATATATATATATATATATATATATATATATAAAGCTTATGTTGACATGATATGTTGTCAATTTTACCGTAAATCAGTTTGAATTGATGAGCCCTACATCAAACATTACTGCAAACCCCTGTACCTAAAAGGAAAAAAAAACGAACCAACATTATGATATTCTAGCATAACACCAACACTTCCCTACCTCTAGACACCCCCATTATTAGACACATCCACACTTAGTTAACTTTAAGAACGATCTCCGCATACCAAAATAACTTGATGCTTCAAGCACGTCTTCCTCAAAAATCAAGAACAGAACAATCTTAAACCGCGAAGAATGCGTAATGCTCTTTCGTCTCCGCTCTCGTCATCAGCGTTCACTTCCAGAATTATATTCAAAACTAATAAAGCATCCTTCCACTACTGTCAATGATGCCTTTCGCAGACTAACGACGATACAGAACATCTCAAACTATACTCCCCTGACTAACAACTTCAATACGATCATTCTAACAAAACCTCTGGTATCGCCCAGTTGTGGTTGCACAATATCTCGAGGTGTCCTAATTCTCGCAGGAAATATATATATATATATATATATATATATATATATATATATATATATATATATATATATATATATATATATATATATATAGAGCTGGTTATTAAAATATACTATAGCAGAATCTATATTGCTGTATATATATATATATATATATATATAGCATATATATAGTATGTATATATATATATATATATATTAGGTTACTGACGCACTGGGTGCGGTGTGCGGTGCGGTGTGCGGTGCGGTGCGGTGTGCCATTTAGGTGCGGTGCGGTGCGTATCAAAATTTGCGACCTGGGGCGGTGCGGGAAAGAAAAATAAAGTGCGGTGCGGTGCGAGCACGTCATAATTTAGTTGTGCTTTGCATGCTGCGCGCTGTGATCGCAGCAGACCGCACTGCACCGGTCACTGCACTGCACTGCACTGCACCGCACCGCACTGCACCGCACTGCACTGCACCGCACCGCACCGCACCGCACAACACCGCACCAGCTTCCTACAAATTTCTAACTCTGTATGTATTAAAGCCTTGATATATAGATATATATATATATATATATATATATATATATATATATATATATATATAAATATATATATATATATATATATATATATATATATATATATATATATATATATATATATATATGTTGTATATATATATATATATATAAATATATATATAGATTTATATATATATATATATATATATATATATATATATATATATATATATATTTTTATTTTTTTTTTTTTATATAGAATTTTTTTTTTTTTTTTTTTTTTTACATATATATATATATATATATATATTGTATATATATATACATATATATATTATTATTATATATTATTATTATATATTATATATATACATACATATACATATATATATATATATATATACATATATATATTATATATTTATAATATATGTATTTTTATATAGATATACTATTATTATTATTATTATAATTATTATTATTATTATTATTATTATTTATATAAATATATATTATTATATTTTTATTATTATTTATATTATTATATATATATTATATATATATATATTTATTATTATTATTATATATATTATTATTATATATATATATATATATATATATATATATATATATATATATATATTATATATATATATAATTTTATTATATATATATATATATCCATTTTGCTTATGGTATGTATGACATTCCAGTGCATAATGGTTCGCCTTTCTGTTCTGCGTTTATATCCACATTCCTCCTCCAGACAACATCTTTGAGACACCATCTTTTATCCACATATCATATACACATACTTATATCCACACCCCTCTTCTAGACAACATCTTACAGACATCCCTATCCCTTATATCCCTATGTGTGGGGGAGAAAAATTTGCCGACATC
>JABUQX010065947.1:0-25307 GCA_015478945.1 Trachelipus rathkii | reverse complement strand
CAGTAGTATTGAAATTCAAATATAGGGAAGGTTGGGCATGAGAAACATCAATATTTTCCTGCTGAGAGCCCAGCATTGCTAAATACTTCTCGAACTTGGAACATAAGTTGGAGGACATGAAGTTTCCCTTGCAAGTTTACTCAAGCGTGGGTAAACATTTTGCTTAACTTTCCACCAACTGATTGGGTCATCATTTGAATCTAATCGTTTTTCTTGGTGATAGTTTTCAATCATTTGTAATACATCTTTTGGTAATGCTTGTGTTTCTTCACTACTGGACTGTAGAAATTTTTCCAGTGAATCTGTTATTGATTTACTTGAAGAAGGTGTTGGTTCTGTACTTTCTGTTTTCCTTTTATTGGGTGGCGAATTAATAGGGACTGTTCGGAAGGAAGTTTTTCAACTGCAACACAAAGTAACGATTTAAATATGTTCTAGCCATACAAAAACTTGCCTTATGCCTTTATAACGGGTAGGGGATCCAGTAAGTTGCAATAGTATAATGTCATTAATTTCCACAGAACCAAAGCGTTTTTCTAGCTCTTAGTTTTATTACATCTCTTTTCATTCTTTAAACCGCCATCATTTTCATTTGAAGATATTTCAAAATTGCTTCATTAGCGTTGAGATTAATGATAGTTTAAAATAGAGATAGAAGCTGTAGAGGTGCTGAATTTTTTGGTAGTTTTCAAATGGTTTCAATAGCTTAATGCAGTGTGACATGATGTCATTTTCCACATTAATAAGAATGTTAACTTTGGAATACGAACTGGCGTACGAAGCAAGAAGTTCTTTGAGTAATACTTCTTTCCATCATATGAAGTGTACGTTCCAGCGAGTTGAAATGTCTTTGATAACATTAAGATATGCACACATCAAGCCGTTTTTGAATTGCCTTCAACTCATTTTCATTTTCTTTTTCAGATTCATCTTTAAGTATTTTTATTATAAAATTTTTATCGTCTTCGACAATAAATATCCGCGCAACATCCGCATTGCAAAGCGCGGAATGTGATGCGGATGCGGATCTTTAATAATGTGCGGATGTTCGCGGATGCGGATGCGGATGCGGATGTTACCTGTATCACTAATATATATATATATATATATAGTTATATATAGCAAGCAAGTTGCTGCTGGGTTATATGTTAAGAAGGTTATATAGCAAGTAGCAGCATATACAGCAGCATATATAAGATTATTGCTATATATACAGCAGAAGAAGGTATATGTTATTACATATTATTGGTTATTGGTTGTTGCTGTTAGTTGCTATATATTGGTTATTGCTACATATATTACTAGTTATATATTTATGCATATTATTAAGTTGGCTATATACTATTATAAGTTGGTATTATATATACATACTGGCTAAGGCTGGCTATACATATAAACATACATATATATCAAGAAGGTTATATATATATATTAAGGTTATTAAGAAGGTTATTGCTATATATATATATACATATACATTATTATATTGTTATTAATATGAAATATACTACATACATATATCTAGCAGCAGAGTAAATATATATATATATATATATATATATATATAAGTTATATATATATATATGTTATATATGTTGAGTCGCTATCTATATATATATATATATATATATATATATATATATAATAATAATAATAATAATAATAAGATCATGTGAAATGTAATAATTATATGCCCTAGAACACTAATTCAAACCTTATTAAGTACTAAACTCTACTTTATATAGTGTATACTCTTTTAACAAATTGTATTTACTGTATTTTTAATGCGTTAAATATTTTAAAAAGACTTGATATATATGAAAATAAGTAATTTAAAAAAAAATTTTGGCTACTCAAAAACAAAAACGGGTGCTTTTTAAACCAAAAAGGAAAGGTTTTTTAAATTCAACACTGGAAAAATATAGTATATAGTTAAGAATATATAGAGCATATAAGTAGATAACAAAGATATATATGAGTATATATATTAAGAGCAGCATATATATATATATATACAAGGTTGTAGACACAAGGTTAGGCAGTATATATATATATATAGTATATATATATATATATATATATATATATATATTCCGTTTTATTCTTTTGAGTTTGTCACGAGGAGTTGCACGTAGTAATAAATGAACTTTAATGTTTTAAAGATACTTAATATATATTAAAATTATATAAAATATTAAATTAAAATATAAGGAAGCCGATTGATTTTAATATTAAATAAATAATAAATAAACTTTAATGTTTTGGAGATACTTAATATATATTAAAATTATATAAAATATTAAGTTGAAATATAATGGAACGTGATAGATTTTAATATTAAATAAATAATTATATAATAACCAAGAGAAATAAAAATAATAATAATAATAATAATAATATAATAATAATAATAATAATAATAATAATAATGATATTGGCTGGCTGGCTGGTTGACAATATAATAATAATAACAATAATAATAATAATAATAATAATAATTATAATAATAATAATAATAATATATTTATAATTATTATTATTGTTATTATTATTATTATTATTATTATTATTATTATTATTATTATTATTATTATTATTATTAATATTATTATTATTATTATTATTATTATTATTATTATTATTATTATTATTATTATTATTATTATTATTATTATTATTATTATATAGAAATTAGAAACAAAACCAAGATATTAATGTATAACAGGAAAACTTGGTATGTACTAATGTGGTTCTTAATGTATTTACACATTTAAATACGAATGAAGTTAAGTACAATTTATTTTCCCTATTATAAAAATTGAAATTTATTAAAATAATAAAAATTCTAAAAAAAATACTTTTTACTAATTCATCGTCATCATCATCGTCATCGCAAAAATTTAGTATAATTGTCATCGACATCGTAAAAATTTACTATGATAGTCATCGTCATCGTAAAAATTTTATTCGTTCCATCACTAATATATATATATATATAAGGCTGTTATAGTATATATATATATATAGTATATATATAGCAGCAGTATATATATATATATATATATATATATATATATATATATATTTGAGTGAGTATATATATATTTATAAATATATATATATATAAATTAATTTTTTTTAATTTTATTTGTCATTTTTTTTGGCAAAATGGTACGCTTTTCATATTTTTGTTTTATTTTGCAATTATTTTTTGAAATTTTGTAAAATTTATTTCCATTTTTATAGCGTATTTCAAATGTTTTGTACAGATCTGTTATTTAGTGTAAGATTTATCTTAACGTGAATGAATATTTTTTCTATATGATTTTTTCACGAAAGACGGAAATGAGGATAGCTTTTTCTTTTACTAAACCGAATTTAAATTTAATCGGAGAAATAAAATGATTTGCTGGTTCTCCTTCTCTCCCATGGTGTTTGCTCCATTAAGATTTGAACCAGTAGTAGCTTTAACAAAAAAAAAATATGGCTTATTTTTAGTGACTTAAAAATGTGAATATTTAAACGAAGGTCCTTTCAAAGAGATGATAAAACATTTTTTGAAATATTATTTTCAGGTAATAATTTGATTTTTAAAGCTAGTTATATGGATTCAAATTGAAGGCTATACTTTGTTTTTATTTTAGCTTGCAAGGTATATCATCAAAATAAAGCATCATTCTATTGAAGAGAAAAGGCATAATTTAAGAAATTTCTAATAATTGTTACTCTTGTTTTCTTCTGTATATATTGTATATAATTTTTATTGAAGAACGTTGATATTTTATAGAAAGATAATGGAGATTAGTGTAAAAACTTAGATGAAATCCAATATTTATTTAAGAAGCGCCAAATATAGTCATTAATCTGTCGAAGAAGATAATTTTTGGGGAGGATAATTTTGTTAGTTAAGAATATTCACTATTGGAAACTAACCCAGCATTTAATTTACATGTATTTACTGTACGTAATTTTTAATTATTTACATAACTTCTTAAGTTCAAGTATAGTTTTATACTTGCGTGCAAAATTCTATATTCATTTAAGAGTCTGTGTTCCTCAAATCTTGAATATTCAGGTCAAATGTGAAGTTTATGCGTGCTTAAAGGTATAACAGCTATGCTTACTAGTGAAATTTTAACAATATTTTCACCTGCATAAATGCAGTAGTAATGTATTTATTATTTATGAAATTTATTAAAAGTTTAATATTTTTTGGTCTATTTTTTCTTGATAATTTTGCAACTTTTGTTATAGATTCAATGAGAGTTGTCTTTACGATATTGATGTGATATTGTGTATAGTTTTTACTTGTAAAACTTTTGTTTGTCTATGTTTGTTTATATGCAGACGAATTTCTTGTTTTTTTATAATTTCTTAGAGATTATTTTACTCTATTATATCTGAGTATGGTTACTCTTGAATATATACAATAGACCTTTAGTCTTGTGTGTAGAGAATATTGAATGTTACTTTGTATAGTAGGGTGTGTAACGTAGTTTTGATGTTTAGTTGTCCTGTATTATAAATTTAATATACTGTGTATTACATTCTGTGGTTCTGAAATTAGGTCAAGTAGGTCTTTTGTATTCGAATGATTCCCTGTTTTTTCAATTTATGAATGATACGTGGCTCTAATGGTGATACTATGCTAATTAATAGTATCTAGTATAGCTTATATGCGTTGATAGTTATAGTGTAATCTTAATCTGTTGATTTTATAATTTTATTTGATATATATCCTTGGTTTGATTTTTAAGTTTGTACTTGGTGATGCCTGGTAGTGTGTTAGGCTGTATAGCAGTTGTATATGAAGTATATTATAGGTTATATCATCGTTGTTTTCGTTGGTGTTCGTTGTTTTTTTCCCACCACCGGTAAATTACAAAATTCCCCAAGGCTATATTCAACTAGTTTCCCACTTACCGTTGAAAAGGACCTGCAACTACACTTTCGGCAAAACTCCAGCGTGATATATATTAATACAGATATATATAAATATATAATATATTATATATATTATATAATTATGATATAATATACTTTATATACTATATATAATATATATACTATCATTATAATATACGAAATATAATATAATATTATATGATATATTATTATATATATGAACCAAACGTCACTTGATTCGGCCCAACCCACGGAAAAGCCGCAGGTTAGCCTCTATGATACCATAAATAGATGTTCTAGGACGAAATGAAATTTCTTGGTCTTTTTCCTTATATTCTAGGGGTGAACGTGAGGGATTTAGGTTAAGATTTCATTTTTTTGTTTACGGTTGTAGTTAGGTTAGGTATAGGTTCAGGGTTAGGTATAGGTTATGAGGTTAGAATGAGGTTCAGTCTAGGTTAGTTAGGTCGAGGTTAGGTAGGTTAGTTAGGTAAGTTAGGTCCAGGTTTCCTCCGCCCCCCTTAAAAAAACCAAAATATTCCATTTCATCATAAAAATTGAAAACACGTTCTAAATTAGGAGGCGTGTTTCAAAGTTTTTTAGGGGCCTTGGAGACGAACCGGCAGAAACAGAGGGGGACGAAAGTTTCCCCCCGTCCGTCCACCGAGGGCCGAGGAGACCCCGACGTCATGATATCTTCGCTCGGGTCTATTCCTATGATATTCCTTTCCTTTTATAACTTAAGTAATTGATTTTTTAAAAAATACAAATATATATATATATATATAATATATATATTAATTATATATATATATATATTATATAATATACATATATATATACTATAATATATTATAGATATATATATATAATAAAAATATATATGTAAATATATTATATTTATTACATATTATATACTATTATACTATATATATCATAATATATATATAATATATATATATATATATATATATATATATATATATATAATAATATATAAATATATAATAAGTATATTATTAACATATATAATAATAAATTATATATATATATAATATATATATATAATATATAATAAATATCTTTACCAATTAGAACTTTGTTTTTTACCCCTTTAATTCTGAATTTTCCACCCTTTAATAATTTTTTGTTGTTTTTTTTTTTTTTTATCCTTTTTCCGGATCATTAAATTTACGCCCCTCTTCATTTTAGACTTGGAACCAAAAAAGGTTATGTTTCTCTTAAAAAAGTAATTTTGTTTTTTTGAAAGCCATTTCCAACAACGCTATGCCAGTTTGGGATCACTTTCGTAGAAGGCGCCCACATTTATTTATTTATTTGTAAATTTTTTTGTATTATTTTCCTCAGCCAAACGATTTTTAGATTCTATACCATATTTATTCTTTAAACCTTATTTTACTCTTTAAATAAACTTTCTATGGAAAAAGTTGTCCTGATATTTTTCGCCCCCATGCTGGCAATTTCCACCCGTATATATATAATATATTATAATATATAATTAATATATTATATTATATTATCACTATATATATATCATATAGATATCATATATAGAATATATATAATATATAAACTATATATATAATATATATATATATAATTACACTATATATATATATAATAATATCTTTTTACCTTTTACCTTTTCATCCCTGACCAACCTCATATTCAATGGGAGAGGGGCCACCCACCCCGCCCGCCCAGTAACCCCCCGCCTGATAGCAAAAACCCGGTTCTAACCTACTAAGAGCATCCTCCAGGGATGAATCGTTTTCCAATGGTTTTTGCGCTCTGTTCGTTGAAAGTTAATTAAGCAGGAGAGAAAGAAGTGGCATGTGTCCCTCTGAACCTGGTTACAGTTTTGGACAGGATGTTTGTGGTGTGGTCTAAGGTTCAATCTGCTGTTTTGGAGTAATTGTACATTTAGCGGGTAGCATTGGCCGCATCCCTTAGGCTTTGCCACCAGGATGACGAAAAATTCTGGTGAGTTGAATGGCGGTGTTATTTCTGTGGTGGCTTGTTTTCAATAATGTTTTTGGAGGGTCTGCCGTCTTACAATAGTTTTTCTTGTTAGATGGTTACGTGTGGAATATTTGCCGCATTATTTTGGATGTTGTTTGCTGTTTTTTTGGTCGGTGGAATGGTGTTTCAAAAAATTGTGTTTGTGATATAGAGCTTGTCCAAAGAAGAGTTGCTTGAGGGTTCTATGCGTGGGTAGGGTTAGGAGAAGTGGCCCAATGTGGTATGGGGCGTTGGTGTTGAGGTTTGCAAAAAGATTTTTTGTAGCCTTTCATTGTCCACGTTGCTGCCGGGTCTATGCGTAGAATTATTTCAGTTTCTTCGTTGGCAGTTGTTGTCTGTGGTGTTGGTCTATTGTGCCATCCCTTTATGACTTCTTTAAAACAAGGCCTTTTTGTTTGTCTTCCATTTTAGAGTTCATAAAAATTTTCAATTTTAGTCAAAGTTAGTGGGATGCACCCAAAAGTTGCGAAGAAAGGCTTTGAGTATTAGAGTCGGGGGCGAATCATTGTTGTATATCTTGTGGGGCCAAGAGTTTGGTTTAATCTGTTCTGTATGAAGTCCTTTGTAACCAGCCGCATGCGTTCTTAATTTGTCTCAGTTTTCCTTGTTTTTGCAATGAAATTATATCTGTCTAATGTGCTGTTGTGAAGGTGAGATACGTTGTTATACCAAGAAGAATATATAGTTCCAAGAAGGAGATTATTATGAGTTTATTGTTAAAGCAGGAATATAGCAATGTTGTTTTGGCAGACTTGGGTGGTGTGACACCAAGTTGGCGGTCGATGATAATTAACTGTAAATTGATCGATTTGTTTAGTGAAGGCGGGACATATTCTGTTTTTCTGTTAAGCCCATATTTGAAGTTGGTTGATGTATTGATTGTGTATCAGGTTTGTGGCCGTGTTAGGTTTTCTGGTTGTCAGTGCGGGCGCTAGTGGTATGTCACTGTGAGGTTGTTCATGATTTTGGACCTAATCTGATTGTTGTTGCTAGTAATATCGGTCTTGTAACCATTTTTGCCTTCCTTTAGCTTGTTTATCTTAAATCGGATTCTATACTGAGTTTGCTTGGTGCTTCCTGGCCAGTTCCCTTTGTAGTCCAGCATTCATGCTACTGAAAATTAATTTGTCATACCCCGAATATGAAAATGAATGCAAATAAGTGTAGTATGATTAGTCTGACCATCTATTGGAGAGAATTTTACGTTGAGGTGGAAGCTGTTTAGTGTAACCCCTCAATGCCGTCATTATACAGAATGCTTCATGAAGGTTTCTGTGATACCCTATGGTGTAGTTCTAACATCATCCGTTCATCCTGATTCCAGTTTTTCAATGTCCTTGCTGTTTCCACCACTTTCCCTTGGATATCCTAAAATATTTTTTTCAAAGCATGTTCCTATGATCAATTATGAGACTTGCATTCCAATTCCCCCTAAAATATCTTTTTGTTTTGGATAATAATATTAGATATTATTAGATTTAATATGAATTTAATAAATAAATAAATAATTAGATTAAAAATATATATGTTATACTTTTAATAATAAATAAAATACGAGAAAGATAAACTCTTCACTCTAGTAAAATTAAGTAGTAAGTAGTAGTGATGCTGCAGAGTAATGATCTATTTAAACATAGTTAATTAATCACTTATTAATATATTCTTTTATTTTCATTTTTATTAATTATTATTATTATTATTAGTGAGTTTAATAACTTCAACTTGGATAAACAATTAATATATTTGATTCATTATTATTAATCAATAATAATTAATAATAGCATAATAATAATGAATTAATAATATATATGTTTTACATTAATAATATATTTTAGTATTTATGAATTTAATTATACTAATAATAAGATTAGAATTAATAATTGAAAATTATTTCATTATTATTATAATTTATAATTTATGATTATAATATTTGTATAATAGCTACTAGATAGGTATGTTCCTTTGTACTAAAAATGTATTTTAATATAAATATTGTTTTTTAACACTACACCCTTATTTAATAATTTAAAGCAGGATTAGTATTTATTTTATTGATGAGGTACGATTATAATGTATAAAAAATAATTATTATAATATGATATGTATATAATAAATATAATAATGAAAACCACTTTAAAGTCAATATAGGACTATCCGACAATTTACTACTATTTAATTCATTAGATAATATAATCTTTGTGGGTATGACTTATGAAGGTATAAACAATAATAATTTTACATAAAAGATAGAACTGGAATGGTCAAACTTAAAAAATAACTCATTTTTACGAGTCAACCCCAATGTGAGAATAGTTTATAAACTGAACGCCTACCTGTGATGATTGTGTAGTGTAGTTGGTGGTGTAGATGTTGTGTGCTGTGCTCTCGTCGTGATGTGTGTAGTTGTGGTGTGTGAGTGTTTGTGTGTGTGCGATGTGATCAATAAAAAATGTGGAAAAAATTAAAGTTTTGGTCGCCAAAAGGTCACGTGTTCAAGCAGATTTTCATAGATTGTTATATTTAAAAGAGTTCGACCTTCTATCATATGTTTATACAAGTTTCTCTTCTTTTTTACGCTCCAAAGTAAACAACTCTCAATTTCTTGAGCTTTACGTCCCATTTTGGGGCAAAGAATCTGATGGAAAAATCTCGTACAGATAACCAAAGCACCATAGGAAGAAGGAAGAAGAGAAGAGGAAAGGAGGGTAAATATTACCGGAAAAGTATTAATTATTACCTAACGTGATTGATAGAAAGTATAGAAAGATCAGAGATTGACAAAAGCTGATAACTACCAAGCACCAGTAAAGGATCTCATTAAAGTATGAAGTAACTCAACTAGATGACGAAGCGATGGAAAGAAAGGACTAGAACAAAAATCAAGAGAACAAAGCCATAAAAAAAGAACAAGAAGGAGGAAAGATAGAAGAAGAAAAGAGACAAGGAGATAAGAACCAAGAGAAGCAATGATAACATCTTTATTAATTACTTTTTCACAAATCCACCGAAAAAAGAAACGAATGAAAACAGTTTTATCCCACGTGTGCGCGACTCATTCTCGCTCTACGCTTTTATGGACCTCTTACTCCCCATATATTTTAGAGAAATTTTCATTCGAACCGAGTGCCTCCCCTGCCCACCCTAACACCATAGAGAAAGCCAAATCACACCAACATTTTAGTCAATGAGTTCCTTTCTTTCGTTGCTGTAAAATGGTTAATAATGTATTAATTAATAATAGTTCCACGAAATTGTTCTTTAAACCTTACCTGAAATATAAGAGTAAAATATGGATAATTAATCGTCATGTAAAGCCAGGGAAATCCTGCACGAATAGTTTTGGGACTGAAAAACCCCATAATTCCATTTGGAAAATTATATGGAAAAGATATTATCGCATTATAGGTGAGCCGATATTTCCATATGTGTAGAGCATGTTTTGTATCCCTTATACAGAAGTGAATGTCCATAACAATTTAGATCCAACCTAACCGTTACGGTAATTGTCTTTCTAGGCTCAACGATCGTGATCAGATTATTAGTCAACACAATACCTCCTTGATTTTATAGATATTATAAGAAAATCTGTTTAAAGATGAAACATCTATACATTTTTAACAAGGTATAGAAATTGAAGCCACAAACATGTTTGGTTTACTTACAATTATTGGATTCATATCTTAATCTAAAAAAGATTTTTAAGGGTTTTTTTGCTGTGGAAACAACAAAAAGCGCTTTATTCCAGGGCGGCCCACTATCAAATAGCTTTTTTTCTTTGGGTAAAATCCTGCTTTCGAGGATTCACAACATATAGGGCCTTTCGACGTTATAAATTTTTGCATTTCAATTCTTCGATTTATTCACTAATTGTTAGTCTACAAAGTGTATTATTATGCATAATTCTTTCAAATTTTACAAAATATATAATTTGGCCCTTGAAAGATAAAATGCAGGAGGGATTGAAGGGATTTGTCCCGTGGTATGATGAGGGCGGAGGAGTGTTGTAGTCAAGGAAGTGTTACGAGTGGGGCGTGATTATTGTTTGTTTTAATATTTATTTTTTTTTGGATTACATACTAATATTTTGTTCGACATATTATTTTGAGGACTATAATTGTGCATTAAAAGATACGAAGTATTTGACGAGACTTAATACGGCCAATAGCAACTTTGTAATAATATTTTTGTTTTTCAATAATATACTTTTAAAATTTTGAATGGATTTACCTACCAACTTCATAATAACTATCAAAAATACCTTTACTCGAATTTAATTATTGATTGAATATTTAATAAATTAACATGACATTAACGCTCTCCTTATATAATAATGTAATTTAATATATTTAATATAACTTTTACGCCGTTAACAGACAATTTATTTATCCCCTAAAATAATTAATATTATAATATAAAAATGGATATAAATAAATAGTTATGAATAAAATAAGTAGATTCTAATAAGTATACTGTCTTAGTGGGTTTGAACTTTTACTCTAGAAAATAGTTTTTAAATTAACAATATTTTAATAAGATATATATTAACTAATATTAACAAGTAATATGTAAATAAAATTCCTTAATATAATGATAAAATAATTTATTATAATAAATTCTAATTTAATTATTTTAATCAAAATTAATTTTTTTTAATATTATTTTCTAATATATAATACGATTATATATATAAATATACTATATCATTTATCAAATCAATATTGAAGGTTAAATATGTTATGCCGTAATTAATTCAAAATATGTCATAAAATAAAATATATAAATTATAATATATCAATTATATTATAATAAAATAATCTACAAATATAATAATTATAAATTATAACTATGTGAACATATATAAAATGATACAAGACGCAAAGTTAGAACTTAGACCAAAAACTATATATATAAAGTATTATATATATATATATATATATAATATATATATTACATATAATAAGTAGTAAATATTAATTAACATATAATAATAACATTAAGATAATATAAAATGAAAATAATTTATATCTAACATATATTGTATCTTTTTAAATATAATTATTTAAATATACTTCTAATAATTGCGATCAGGGATAAATATATAAAATAATAATAAGGTAATAAATAATTGTATAAGTAAATAATAATTTAATATATAATATATAAATCTATAAAAATTTTCGTATACATATTTTATACTAACTCTTCTTACTCTACTTTTAAAATTTTCACGTACTTTTAACTAATAGTTTTTAATCTACGTTATATTTTTGCTACATTAATCTTTTATATTTTCTTAAGATTTAAGGCTTCCGTTATTAAAAACAAAGCTAATATCACTTAAAAATATTAGCCGTGAGTGGTGCGTTAAACGCTTGGTTGACTCTGCAAAAAATGCGGTCAATTTTGTTTCTTCCAACACGTATTCCATAAAATAAAGTTAAACAAGCGGTTAACTATTTTAATATTTAAAAGAGGTTAGGCAATTAGAGAGACAACACTATTATCAAGACACAATTGGCCGCATTTCTCATGGTTTTCTAAAATTAATAATAATAAATAATAATAATAATAATAATTTATAATAAATTAAATAATATAAATTAATAATATAATAATATTATAAAATAATAATAATAAATTATATAATAAATATAAAATAAGGTGTAATATATATAAATAATAATAAATATAATTAATAAAATAATAATTAATAAATTAAAGTACATAAGTATAATATAATATAATAATAATAATTAAATATAATAAATATAATTAAATAAATAATATATAAATATTATAAAATTATTAAATAATAATATATATAAATATTAAATAATAATTAACATAATTTATAATAAGTATATAATAATAATGAATATATATTAACAATTATAATAATATTAAATCTTAATCAAATAAATAACCCGTTAAAATAATATTAATAATAAATTAAATATATAATTAATAAATTATAATAATATATATATATAATTAAATTTAATAGATATAATAAGTATTATGAAATTATTATTAAAGTTATAAAATTATATAAACTAAATATATTATAAATAAATAATAATCAATAAATAAATATTAATAATATATGGGCATTACACAAAACATACTTATTAACTACTTAAAAAATTAATTAATAATAATAATAATAAATATAATACATTATAATAATAAGTAATAATAAATATAATAAATATATAATAATAATAATAATAATAATATAATTAATAATAAATAAAATTAAATAATAATTAATATAATATAAATAATCATAATAATAATGTTTATTGAAATTCATTTCCAAGGTTCTTTAATATTTGTATAGAGTAACAAATTTTAAGAACCTTATTACTGAGCTTAATCATAATTATATGACCCCATCTCAAAGGGTAAAACTCTTAAAGTCATTTGCTTTTTCATTTGTTAATAAGAAACCTAATATTATGATCAAAATCATTCACACATAAAGATAGAAGAATAAGACAAGACAATTATCTAGTACATTCAAAGACATGGGAGTATGCGCCCACCAATGTAACGCACATATAGCGCACATTGGACGACATATCAAAATATAGGCCCGTTAAAAAGCTGCCATAGTCGTCCTCCAATCAATTTTTAAAGTCAGGAAAACATACCTTCGTGACGCATTGTCTGAGCCGCTATAAGCCGACCGTAAGGAAAGGAACAAAGCATTTTTCTTACCCTTAAAAGTTAGAGAACTTAGGAAGGAGTGGCAAACTTGATAATCCCATTCCTAAAAACCCAGTGTAAAACTTTTAATAATATATAAATAATATAATAATAATAAATAATATTAATATATATAAATTATAATTAAGTTTTATTTTATATTTATATATTAATATGTATATATTTATTTAATAAACTATTTTCAGATTTATAAAATTTGTGTAAATAACTTTATATATATTGCTAATCCATAATAATACTACCCTATATCCTATTTTCCTAATACTTAGTTTTAAATAGGATAACTTATTTACATAACAAATTATTTATCACAAGGTTTCTCCAATTAATAAATAGATAATCAATATTTATGTATAATACTTTTTATAAAATAGGTTCAAGGAGTATCTTAACTAACAAAATAAACTATTGGCCAACCTATTGGGATCTCCAAATTCTTCAACTTAGCTTGTCTTCAAGCGTTCGTGGCAGATAGCCTCCTGGTGCGGGAATAACTTCCCAAAGGACAAGAGCAGGAAAGAGAACGAATATACTCCCGGGAAACTAGATATATATTTACTCAAAACTTTTTGTAATTTTTCTTCTCTCAATAAAGCATATATTATATATATCGTCACTATAAAAGATTGTAACATTTAAAATATATTATCAATAATAACCATACTCGGACACCGGAACGAAAAGTCGTGCTGACCGCACTATAGCGCAATAATAGTCGTAATTCGCTCTCCCAAAATATAAGTGCGCAACGTACGGCCAGTTTTGCGCAGTGAAAGGTGCATAAGAGGCTTCAGCCGACATCAAAAAAAATTAATAGACGCAGCCCAAGCCGTCATATAGGTCTCTAAATAATTTATAAATGATTACCAGTAAATTCTTCTTCTTTAAATGAAGAAGGGGAATTTTCCGGTTTGATACTATTATCCACCATATTGAGCGATTATTATAAAAAAAGTTTTTTTTAGGATCTAAAAGATATTTAAAAGATTTTATTTATTATAAACAATATCATGTATTTGTAATAATATCTTAAACTACGTCTTTTCAAGTAGTAAATTTTATAATAAACTGATAAACTAACCAAAACAACTTCAAGAATGAACTATATATCTAAGTGTACGCTTATAATAATATAAAAAAGAGAGAAATTATAACAAAATAAATAAACTTGACTTTAATTAGTAAAGTACAATATTTATGATTGCCTAAAATACAAAAAACTCAGAAATCCACATTTGAAGAACCATATAAAATAATCTATGTGCAGGCACCATCTGTTAACACGAATTGGTCAAGAATGCCGATCGCAATTATCCGAACCATCTCTTTTACAATATTTTTTCATTATTAAAGTAAAAATTAAAATGATCAACTAAACTTATGGTAAAATTTTCAAAACTATTACTTAATTGTCGATACTATTATGACTTTCACTTGGTGTAAGAATCTTGATCATAATGTACTGCTTCTTGATACAATTTCATAATAATTCGATTATACCCCTCAATATAACCTACCCCCACCAGATATATTAGAACAACACAACATATGAGGAACCTTTAATTAATTTGTAATACACCAAACACACATTATATTTATATATGAATAAGCATATATTTCTACAAACTGATGTAAGTGTCGATAGAGTGATGGATCCCTAACTTTTGACGGAACTCTATATTAGCTTCAATCTGAAAAATAAAATCCTTTGTGTATATGCTGTAAAACCAAACAACTTTAACCCCATATATTTCATAAGGAATGTCGACGACACCCCACTATTTTTAGGAACATAGATCATATACATCAGCTCATCAATAGAATTAGCTACTGATCATTTATAAAATTCTATTGACATTATTAAATAAAGTTAATAAATTTATTACCTCTATGACTACGCTGTTGAAGTACACTTCAGACAGATTCTTCCTTTCTCTCAGATTGAGAAAAGTTTTAAAATTAGCCCAAAGTACTTGAATACCCATATCCATATTAGAACAAGTTATGATATTTTTTAGTTCTGTGTAATATTGTAAACTCGGTTAACTGTATTAGTTTTGAAAACTGACCTGTATTAGACCTCGCATTGATCTAATTAATATTTTTATTCTTATATTCATTATTAGTTGTTTTGTAATAATTATATAATTCCATTTAATTAAATATTACTGTATATTATCTAAAATAGTAATTGTATTTGAAATCGTAATATAATTATTATTATTATTACGGAAAAGAAAATGCATGGATTTGATAAATAAACCATGCGGAAAAATTCGAAGGTGTTTGCTCCGACTCCGACATTCACAGCTCCGCCATCCGAACTCCAGACTCCGGAATTCACGGCTCCGACTCCGACTACGACTCACAGAACCCGCTTAAAGACTCCCCGCCAACACGCACTGTGCACCGCCAACACACGCGAAAAACACCACACCGCAACGGAACCGCTCCGAATCCTGCTCAAAAGCCATCAGCTAGTTATTAATCTGTCTGTAATTAATTAAGAAATATTTTGATATAATATATTATTCATCACTAATAAAATAAGTAAAATTTCTGATACTATTTTTTTTTCTTATAATTCGTTATTATTTAAGTAGATAGATAGTAGATAAAAAGTAGAGTGATAGTAGAGTAGTAGTAGTAATAAGTTTTAAAGTATAGTAAGTTTAAAGAGTATAAGATTCTATAATCGGAGTAAAAATTTGAGAGGGGTAGAAATGGATCTGACATAATCAATTGTTTAGTTAGGACGAAAGTAACGTTCACCACTGGCCTCATCCAGAAAGGGGACCCACCCCAAATTAAAAAAATCAAAAAAATGTTCGTAAAAGTAAATACAATTGTGGATGAGTTCAACGAGTTGAAGTCTAGAAAGATTTAATGTTAAATGTATTGGAATTCTGAGATGAAATTGGGTTTCCTGACAAAAACACTATGCTTGGAGCATGTCTCACGGAGCCGAAAAAAGTTAAAATTAACAAGTCTGGTCAATATAACAACAATAAAGATTGGTTGTTTGATATGGGCTTATCGAGATCCATTAATCTAACGAATCATGATGGTGTATAGCCGATATACTATATTAGGGTGTTAGGGTCCCCCAGATGGGATTCCATCCAAACCTGAAATATTGAATGTAGAAAGCTGAAACTTGATATCCAGCCTTTTTAGGTTGTATCTTAGAATGTTACCGAGGTAAAATGACCGATTTGACAACTAAATTCGGGGACCAGCTCCACCAAATCTGAAATAATATTTTTGTAGCAGTGATGAAAACTCGATTACACCTTCTCGAGGGATGATATATCTATAGATGTAGCCAGGTTAGTAAAAATGACTGTGGGTTGACCCCAACGGTATAGTATATAATAATATATATGATGGTACTGAACTCCAAAGAAATCTGAAAATATTAACAATAGAAGCAACGAAACTTGATACACAGCCTTTTTATTGATCTTAGATGTTAATCCGGGGCTAAACAATAATGACCGATGGGACCAATTTGGGTTATTATAGATACTCGACACCCCCAAACCTGAATAAGTATTGGACAAGAACGATTGTAAATCGGTTACGATCTTACATATAAAGGTATCAATTAATCATATATGGGTTTAAATATCCGTACACACCCAATCAAAGGGGGGTCACCAGCCCACAAAACTGAAATATTTTGCGTATATAGAACAACTCGAAAACTTTAGGTTATACATACTTTTCGTAATGTGATGTAATCTCCTCAGACGTGAAAAGAAAGGAAATAAAATCAAAAATAATAAAATGAAAAAAAAATTTATAAAATTTTTTTTTAGAAATTAAAAAAAAAAAGATTTATTATAAATAAATATAATATAAATTTAAAAAAAATTAAAATTTTTTTTTAAAAAAATAAATTAAAAATAATTTAAAAAATTAAAATATAGTTTTTAAAGAAAAAATAAAATTAAAAATTAATCTTTTTTTATCAAATTTCCGCCGATTAAAAAAGTAACAATGTACTTTTTTTATTAATATCAAATCAAACAACCCTCGAAAGTCCTATGGATCCACCTCTGGAGCCTCTTGAGCCCTCCCGGCCTCATTCCAGCCTCCCAAGCCTTCCCGACTCCTCACCTATACTATGATCTGATTGATCCACGACCTCCTCTAGCCTTCCCTCATCCTCCTACACACCCCACCACTCCCATCTTATGATCTGTTGTATTCATGTTCATATTTTTGTGAGTATATAAATAAACATACACAACAACTATTCATTTTAATTTGTTATATGCCTTAATAAACAGTTTGTTTTACTAAAATTTACGCTTTTTACATATTTATAACTATAGAAAATCTTGGTTTTATTACATTTACCTCATTTAAACCTGTAAATCAGAAAAGTTTACCACCCACCCCTCCCCCATATCCCTACCCCAATAAAATAGAAGATTAATTTAACATTAACATAGTAATATTTAACAAAAATTTTCATAAACCCCATAAAATTATCATACTGTATAATATCCGATTATGTTATCATTAACAAAGATCCTTACTTAAACCAACTTAACCTATCAATATATGTGCAGAATGGATAACCTACTACACTTTTTTTATAACATGTCACTGATATTTTGTACACTTAATCATAAGTAATATTTAACTCAAAAATTTTAATATTCATTAAACCTGTCTAAATATTCATAAAATCTGTTCACTAATGAATATATGCTAACCGTAACAAAGTTTTTACACATTCAAATAAAGTCACAAAACATTAGCATTACATCAAACTCTAACGAATATAACGTTATCATTACACAAACCTAACACAGCTATTAACAGGAAATAAACAGTAACAGCCTTAACTTCCATACTAAACAACAGTAAGTAAAAACTAACATATTGAGCGTACAGTAACGAGAATCCATACTTACGCTTGTTTTCTAACATGTTCACTAATGATTTTTACTATTAACATAGTAACAGTTTAACAAAAAGATTTATCAAAACCTTGGCTAAATATTCACACGGATCTAAATGGAATATACGTCATAATCGTAAACAAATTTACACATTCAATAAAGCATAACATAGCAAATCATCTGAACTATAACCGTAATATATATAACGTCACTCACAAATCCTACAACATCTATATCAACGAATAAGCAGTCAACATAAACAATAGTTCAATACTTAAAACAACTGTAACGTTCTAACATTTGTGCATACAATAACCTAAATACAATATTCATCACACTTTTCAACATATCTCTAAACCATATTCTTATACCAATTGTTCGGATTAAAACAAACCTGCATTAATTTTATCAATCTACATACGTAATATAAATAACCCTATATCATACTGTATCTAAGCGGAAATATATGCCGATGACCTAACAAAGTTTTTGGTCTGTAAACCTAAAGACATACACATATCATATAGTCTATATACACAAGATAATATAACCACTACCCCTCCACGAAAAATACTCTAACAACCTTAAACACGAACTAAAACAGCTACTTAACAAAAGTTATATAATAACCTGATCTAGTGAAAGTTAACACTAGCAAAACATATAGAACGTTTGCCTTTCACAATCCTTTATATTTTTTCCTTTTTTGTGTTTTATAATTTAAACTTTATATTTTTTTTAATGTTATTTCAATAAAAACTTTTGTATTTTAAAAAAACTTTTAGCCCTATTTCAGTCCAAATTTATTCTCCTACTTAACAACCCCTTCGTGGAGTTGTGTCTCTCTGTGTTGTTTTTTAAACAAAACTAGTATTTAAATGTGTATTTAAAAACTTTATTTCTATTAAAAAACTTTTACGTGTTTTTTAAACTAAAATTTTAAGATTTGATTTCGCCCTTAAATATAAACAGTAAAAAAACATATTGGATAAAAAACTGTTTTTACATACCCCTACAACAAACCGGTAAACCTCAATGAATACAGTAAATATCCCACCCCCAGGTCCCCAACCTTGATCTATAAGGTGCTTAAAATAAAATGACTTGAAAATACTGTTGAACATGCCTCAGTCCTATTTCGCAGTAATCTTGTATTAAAGAAGAACCAGAGTCCATCAAAAGATAAATGTTCTTTTTTAAGGAAGAATAACTAAAACTTTTTAAAAATTTATATCACTTAAGTCAATGTAGATTAAACTAAGAAAAAAAAAACCTAATAAAAAAAATATTATGACTAATAAACATCAACCCAGCATAACCTTGAAACACATTGAATAACAGGCTAACACAGACGAGAAATTTCAAATAGTCTCCAATATAACACACAGGTAAAGCTAACTGAGCAAAAAACATATAGAACGTAGCCTTAATTATTTATTGTTTTTATCTTTTGTTTTTTTAAAATCTTTATTTATTTTATTTTTTTTAACTTAATTATCTTTTTAAAACTTTATTCTTTAATAAATAAACTTAAACGTTTTTATTTCTTATTAATATACATCAAGAAATACTTGCTATGAAAATTATAAAATGTATTCTTTTTAAAAAGTTATTTCTGTTCTCAAACTTTGGTGATAAACTAAAATTGAATGTCTCTTATTACAATACTAGAATAAACATAATCAGTAAAAAATTTTAACTTTCATTAGCAACAACTAAATTATAATATTATATCATGACAGATTTGCTACTCCAATAAAATTAAATAAATATGTCACTCAATAGGAAGAAAATAATGTATGGACACTATTAACTGAATAGAATACCATTATTGGCAACAGAAAAGTTAAACGGACTTTGCTTACATAGACCGTACATATTCACACAATATTTTTCAAACAAAAATCTTCAGGAATACATCACTGTACTTGCATAAACATTGTAAAATTTAACATAGAATTTACCACTAAAGATAATAGCACAACAAAATTAATATCTGTATGAGGTACCAAAACTTTTTTTCACAATCAATAAAATGATTAATCCACGACTCAAATCCTTAGAAATCGGAATATAACACACACAATGTCAAAACCTACTAACATATCTTATATGTCACGATAAAATATGACTACATTAACACAAGTTTCATTAACTATAACACATAAAGTAACTATAACAATGCATACAGAACGAACGTGTACGACGCTGATGGGTTCCTGTTTCACTAGTTAGTATCATCAAAATACAATGTACGAGAAAATTGTTCAAACACCGTACCCACTTTTTCAGAAAACATTACGCTAAATACCTATGATTCTTTTGATTTGGTTCAGTTTTTCGAAACCATACGCAATTATCCTGATAATCTTGTGTTATGATATCGTTTTACGAAACATTGCTTTATACATATTTATTCTTGTTATTACATACAGGAATCAGATAACAAAATTTATTAAAAAACATTTTTATGTTTTTGCTAAATTTCTTTAATGTTTTATATATATATAAAACAACTCTAAAATGCCTATTATATTTTTAATATTATATTTCTTTAAAACTTTTTGTTTTTTAATAACATAAAAAAAACTTATATATATTTTAAATATTATAGTATTTCGTATTATAAAAACTATTTATGTATGGATTTTACTAACAAATATTCATCTTTTAGTTCTCTCTATACGGTAGAAAATTGCTTTATATCATAACCCAAAAGCAGAAATCAGTAAATCAACCCATCCCACCTACTCTCCTCATCGTCTCCTACCCGCCCATGATCTATCCGATCTATTGATTCCTAAATTCGCAATATTTCGTGATAATCATTCTTTAGTGATAACTAGTGAACATAAATACCAATTCTTTTATTTCATGTATTAATACCATTTCACTCTCGTCTTATTACATATACAAGTTATTTACATTAATAAAATACTGAACTATCTATCTCATCCGGTCGAAAATAAAAGTGACAATCAAACAAACCTAACACATCTGAAACCTTTCTCTATAACGCACGGTTAAAATTTGCAAAGCTCTACACTGTGAACAGCAGTAAAAAAGATATATAGAAATCATGCTCAAAAAAACGTAACACTATGATCACTATTGAGTCCAAAGCATCTCAACATAGCAATGTTATAGTAATTAACAATAATAAATATAAACAAAAAATATATTCACAAACCTTACAAAAGATCATACCGATCAACGAGTATAGGCTAACGTAACTAGTTTTCAACAATTAATAGAGCGTTTCATAGAAGCATGGCACAGAGTTGAATTCATCAAAGAGAATCACCAACTACACAACATCCCGGTGTTAAATCATGCAATAACATGTTAACGTTAACAAAGTTTTCTACCACTTTAACAAGAGGTTAAAGAACAATAAACGTAACATAAAAAAATACATTACCAAACCTATTACAACTTGCTCAAGCAATTCTCTTAGAAAATCAACAAAGTGGTTTTTACAGATTAACGATAGGTTTGCACTCACTCTCTCAACGAGATTTATATATATCATAGAGTTGAGGGCTTCCCATCTATTATCATACTGATCAGTGAATTTAAGCTTACATAATAAAGTTTTCACATCAATAAAGCTAATTAGCCATGAGACCCGCAGCTAAGATGTAATAGTAAACACACGACCAAGTAGTCTGGAACACAAGCCTGTACCTTATTTGTATAAACTCTGTCAACAAATTATCAAAAGTTCCAACACTTCACCCAAGCAATTCTGAAATGAATCATCTCAATCTAATAAAGCGTCAGGTGAGTACCCAGCACAGCGAAAATATGTAAAAACCATAATGAGAGATAGTGTATAAAACATCCCTTGAAGGTAATGGGTAATTCTTTCTATTCACAAATCTATAAAGAGCAGAGTAAATAACAAGAGAAAGGGCAGTGCTAAAACAAATGACATTAAATAACACATACCAGAGCATCAGAAAACGAAACTCCATATACACACGGTGCTATTCAAAAGTCGCTAATTCTCACATGCAAAGTATATCAACAAACCAATTGTCATTAAACATGAAAGAACTACTCCTTAATACTCATATATGTTAAATAAATTTCTATCACTTCAGTACATTATATAATACGAGCCAATTCGTTTCACACATAATATATTATGTTTATCAATGTTTTCACTAGAATTTAGTAGACACAATCTCGAGAGAATTAGTCTCAAAAATACTCCTCCCACTTTTCGAAACAATTACGGCACATAAATATATCCATTGAGAATTATCTTGTTAATTTGTTAACAAACGTAGTTCAACACTTAAAAACATAAACAAGATAGAGTGAAATAGTAACTAACATAGGACTATTACAAAATCCCGTATACCTACTCAATACTATTTCCTCAAAGCATGATCCATCTATATAAAACAATTGATTAATTTATACATTAACATCTGTAATATTTAACAAAAAGTTATATACCTATAATACATGTGTCAGATGTGAGTGCATGGGTCACTCCCGTGTTCAGAGACTAATGTAAAAGGATTTTCCAATCTCAATAAGCATATACATAAGCATAACCCGAGTCACTATGAAAAATAGTGTAACAACGACAAAACCTAACATAGAGCTTACGCGATAATCTCATAATATACTGTATAACATATAAACACTAAAGATCTCCACAACTTAACATACGTAAAAGTACACTAACAGATGCAATACATATGTATACACTATTCAAATACTTTTCAAGCCACATCTCTAATAATATACTTAACGTGATATTTTACATTGAACAGTAAATATTTTAAAAAATAAAATATTTATCACATCCTTATCTAATTTCATACAAGAAACATACGAATATACAGCTAAACATCGATAAACACTTTATATATTTCATATAAATCAATAAGTTATTATAAATTTAATAACGAAATAAAAAAATATCATCATAATCACATAAACTAAATATAATCATTAATCACCCCAACGAATAATATGCATAACATATAAACAAAAGTATTTTATTCAAAACACAACAATAATAAAAAACAAGTTAAATTAAATACATTAAAACAATCTTATTACAAAAAGAATCTTTTGAAAAAATGTTCTGTGATCATAAAATAAAAGTGTTAAATTATTACTGATAAAAAAAATTGAGAGAAACAGACTATGTAAAGTAATACTAAATTGACTATACACAGAAATAACGCTAACATATTCACGCTTTTTCAAAACGCCTTATCTGTAAAGTACAATAATTCATAGCGTATTCTTTACCTTACAACAGAATAGTAATTAATTTAAAACAAAAACAATTTCTAATAAACGTAACAACTTTTCTTATCATACTCTATTATACCTCAACGTAAGATAATAACTAAATAATTTGCTAATACAAACACATTTTTTCAATCATTAAATATATATAGAACTACCAAATAGCATTATACATAGAACTAAAAGAAATAAATGACTCACCCAAATAGTAACCAAATAACTTGTGATAACTTATACACTAATAAAACAGTTAAACATTAACAAAATCCACAAACTTAACACACCACTCCGTCCCATTTTATCAGCCATAAATTCCCCTGTTATCATTCATTTCTATTCCCAAACAGCAACAGTCTATTTAAAGTTTATAACAACTTGATATTTACTATATATGCTAACTACTACTTCGAGGCAGTTCTAACAAACAATTTCAAATAAATTGAAAACCTTGTCTAATTATATTACAAATCCAAATGTTTAATAAAAAATTTAAAAGATTTCAACCATATTAACATAAAAAAAAATACAGTGGGGCTTTTTTGATAATTAGGGATAAAAAATAAAATAATATAGTCAAATTGATAATAGATGATAACTGAACTTTTTAAAAAGCAGAAATTAAAATCGTAAAATACAGTAAAATTAACAAAAAAACACACCTATCACACACCTCCACCCCTCCCCAATTCCCACTCCCGACTATGACCTTTTGAATCTACATTGATTCATCATATGTCGAAATTATTCACTGTTCGACTAAAACAAGCAAACAAGTGAAAGAATAGATATAATATATGCTACGCATTGGAAAAATAATTAAATGCATTAAAGAATAAGACCATCACCACTGATCCATCAGATATGTATATCAATCGAATAAAACTAAATAGTTTATACATTTAATAAAGCTACATAACCTGAAACTAGAAAATAATATAATGATACTCACGACACAAACTCATAACAAGCACATACATACGTACGAGATAAACTATTAATCTATTCACACAAACAAATCATTCGGCAAAACATATAAAAACAAGTTAAAATAAATCAATAAGACTAAAACATTCACACAATTAAACGTAATCAGTATTCATAAAATGCCCCAAGCTCTCTGCAGACACTACTGCCAGTGAAGATTCAGCATCGTCACTAGATCACAAAATTATTACATTAACCCCAAGTCTAACATCATACTCAGCCCAACTCGACCTTTTACATATTAGAGGTCATCATTTCCGTAAACAAATTATTTCTATCTTATTCAAACTTTCGTACAATAATTTAACAGAAATTAACTCCAATTATTTTATACATTCTTTCTGAGCTATACGAATTCATTATTCCCCACAAGCGAATTAATTGCAAACATTGTAACAATTATTTGAACAAACACACATAAAAATAAGTTCACCTTATATCTTATACTAACCC
>JABUQX010065946.1:0-35000 GCA_015478945.1 Trachelipus rathkii | reverse complement strand
CTCATGTAAGACCCTAGCGCACTCAAGACTTAGTCCTTTTACGTCCAACGATTTAATTGCACCAGCCACCATCCTGCCATTCACAACTTTCCTACTACACTCTGCATCATCAGTTCCCTTTTCATCCAACATATATCTTAAATATTTAAACTCAGACACTTGTTCCAGCTGCTCACCATCCAACATAACTTCACACCGAGGACTGTCCTCACTTACAACCATAACCTTACTCTTATCTACGTTTACTTTCAAACCCCTCTTTTTACACACCCTGCCAAATCTCTCTACCAATCCTCAGACTCACCACACAAAACCAAATCATCCGCATATAATAGGTAGGCACCCTCCACTCACCTCCATTCTCCATCATTCTAACACCATTTCCTGCCACTCCCATCTCTAATTCTTTCATAACCCCATCCATATACAAATTGAATAATCAAGGGGACATAACACATCCCTGCCTCACTCCGCTATTAATATTAAACCAATCACTTTTGACACCATTTATTCTTACACTCAAATTGTATAAACTTCAGCTATTTGAAAGGTTTGTCAGCAGATGCTATGAACCTCGACATGTGATCCTTCAGATTAAATACTTTTGAAAAACACTTTTTCACTAACCATTTTATTGCTAGATTTCAAACACATCTTAAATGTAAAGATTGACCCACACACTGCACCCAATAACTGAAACTTAAAGCTTTGAGACTGACTTGGACAACTGACATCTTTGACTTGAAAATACAATATATATCTCTACAACACTCACTAAACACCCTCCTCTAATTCCTACAGTTCCCTTATCTCCTTTACCCTTATATAAGGGTACTATTACTGCTCTCCTCCAATCCCTCGGAACTATACCCTCCATAAACGCTTTATTACACAACTTCCAAATCCAATCAATCACCATCTCGCCTCCGTTCTTGATCATTTCACCAGTAATTTCATCTATACCTGCAGATTTACCATTCTTCAACTTTCTCACTCTACCCATTACCTCCTCCTTGCTAATGACCTCATCCCCAAAATACCTATTCCTTCTTGCACCATCAAACCCACACACATTCACTATCACCTCTTCATTACTGTTAATATTGTGCAGATTTTCGAAGTGTTCTTTCCACACTCCCCTCACATCCATTTCATCAGTTACAAAAGCACCATCCCTATTCATTATTCTAAGCAGGTTCCCCTTATTCTCATTCTTAACCTTTCGCACTTCCTTCCAGAAGAGCATTCCCTTCTAAGTCCCCATTCATCCTCCTTCCAAACTGTTCATTTACCTCTTTTTACCTCTTACGTATGCACCTTTTAGTATTCCTTTTTTCCTCCTTATATACTTCCAAACATCTTTCTTTTGAAACTTCATCATATATATATATATATATATATATATATATATATATATATATATATATATATATATATATATATATATATATATATATATATATATATATATATATATATATATATATATATATATATATATATATATATAGAGGCCGAATCATTCAGCATTTTCAACGATCTGGAGCAACTAATCAAAGAACCCACACACATTCCCAACCAATTCTTGAACACACTTGACCTCTGCTTCACCACTAGTCCTTCTCTCTATAAATACACCACCTTCGCTCCTATTGGTAAATCTGACCACAACCTTATATCTCTTAATTTTAATACTTTCTCTCCAACAGCTCCATCCTGCCCTATGCGTTTTTTTCTGGCACTTATCGGGCTGATTGGGGGGGCTTTGCGTCGCTTCTACGCTAACTATAATTGGAATGACTGCTTTAACTCTGATGACGCTTGGGCTTCTGCCACTAAAGTGAGAGCTGTAATCGTTGACGGGATGAGCAGGTTCATTCCTTCTTCGACTAAATCTTTCTCTCCACATAATCCATGGTTCGATAGTGCTTGTTCTCTTACCATTCAGGCTAGAGACAGCGCGTATCGGGAGTGGAAAAATTCTCGTTCTCCTATCACTCTCGCTAATTTTCATTCAGCTAGAAATTGCAGGGATACTCTTCGACGAGCAAAGAGGGCTTTCATCAAACGAAAGTGCGCTAACCTCCTTGGTTCTCCTACTGACAAATCTTTCTGGCCTCTTGCCAAAAACATCTCTAACAACTTCTGTAAATCTGCCTTTCCTCCTCTTATTCGATCTGATTGCTCTGTTGCTACCTCTCCAACTAAAAAGTCCAATCTCTTCGGCCTCCTATTTTCTAACTCAACCCTGGACGATTCTGGCATTCCTCCTCCTCCACCTTCTCCTCTTTGCCTGTGATTACATTTGATCGGGTACATGGGCTCCTGAGATCTATGAACGTTAGGAAGGCGGGTGGCCCGGATGGCATTCCTCCCGAGTTTTGAGGGAATGTGCTTACGTGCTGACCTCCCCTCGTTCAACTATATTCTCTATGTCTCAATACTAGCACTTTCACTCAGTGTTGGAAGCACGCACATGTCCAACCTATTCCGAAAAAAGGAAGCCGCTCTGATCCTTCTAACTATCGCCCTATAGCTCTCACTTGTATTCTATCTAAGATCTTTGAAACCCTTCTCAACTCTCATTTCTTAGACCATCTGGAATCTCATTCTCTTCTTTCCGATCGCCAGTACGGCTTTCGGCGTTCAAGGTCTACTAGCGATATATATACTTTCCTATTTAACCAATTTATGGTTTTCCGCTCTTAGGAACTACGGGGAGACTTGCGTGGTGGAGCTTGACATATCCAAAGCATTTGACCGGGTATGGCACGCGTCACTGCTCTCTAAGCTCCCCTCCTTTGGGTTTCCTCCTTCTCTTTGCTTACTTATGTCTAACTTTCTTTCAAGTCGCTCAATATCGGTGGTGGTTGATGGAGCAACTTCTTCTTTTTCTGTCAATAGTGGTGTTCCTCAGGGTTCTGTCTTATCTCCTACTTTATTCCTACTTTTCATTAATCTTCTCACCTGCACATCTAACTCTATCCACTCATATGCCGATGACTCGACCCTTCATTCGTCAACTCATTTCAATTCTGCTCCCTCTTTTACTTCTAGAATTGCCTCTCGTCTTAATCTTTCCGATTCTATTCTCACTGATCTGGATAGAATTTCCGAGTGGGGTCGTCTCAACCTTGTGAAATTCAATTCTTTAAAAACCCAACTTCTACAAATCTCCCTCTCTAAAACACCTTCTAACTTTCCTATCTCTTTCGACGGTTCTCTCGTCTCTCCTGTTGACAATATAAACATCCTTGGCCTTAACATAAACAAAAAATGTCTTGGAAACCTCACATCACAACGGTTGCTAGGGCGGCCTCAAAGAAACTGGGAGTTCTGTTTAGACTGCGAGACTTTTTTTCATCTCTCACAGATACTCTTCTTGTAGAAGGGTGTGCTCTTCCTGTTTGAGAGTGAGTGTCTCCTTTTCTTGGGGGGCTCTGGTTTCACCTGGCTTTTGGACAGGGTCGAATCAAAGGCCAAAAGGCTTATAAACTGTCCTGTACTTTCCAGTTCACTTGACCCTCTATCTTTGCGGCGCGATGTTGGTGCTTTATCTTTTCTATAGGTACCGCAGCGGCAGGTGCTCGAGGGAACTTACCACTCGCGTACCACCATCTTTACGACGCCCTGTAGCATTGCGGTGCGTGTCGGCGCAATGAGTTTTGTGTAGATAACTCCAGGCTAGTTCGCTGCCGTGCTTCCTATTTTCCTGCCACCTCTGTTTTGTGGAACTCCCTTCCATCTTCTGTGTTTCCTGCTGAATTTAATCTCTTACCTTAAAGCCTGCGTCTGTGCTCATCTACGTCATTTGCGCTAGTGGATGAAATTTTAGCGTGCAACACCCCCTCCCTGTGACAACTGTAAATATATATATATATATATATTATCATTATATATATATATATATATATATATATATGTATATTATATTATAGCTTATATATTATATATATATATTATTTATTACTATTATATATATTTATACATACATATTATATATATATATATATATATATATATATATATATATATATATATATATATATATATATATATTATTTAGAGAGATAGAGTATATATATAAACATATATATTTTTATCTATATAAATATATATATATAGATTTGTAATTTTTATTTGTATATTTATAATATTCTTAAATTTTAATTTATTATATATATATATATATATATATATATATATATATATATATATATATATATATATATATATATAAATGCGTTTATTTTTAAATATATATACATATATATATATATATATATATATATATATATATATATATATATATATATATATATATATATAAAATATATATATATATATATATATATATATATATATATATTAGTGATGGAGCGAAGCTGAATTTTTGCATAACCGCGGTTGCGGTTTTTTTGCGGTTCCTAAAATATTCGACATCCTCGGTTACGGATTTTTTGCGGTTCTTAAATTTTTCAACAACCGCGGTTGCGGTTGTGCAATAAAAACTTTTATGTTATAGCTGTGTAAAAGATTATGTGGAGTGGAAAGATGGAGGATCTGAGGTTTTGAGTAATTGAAAACAACCTTGTTCTCAATGCCCCAAAGAAATTCGAGAAAGATCAGATGCTAGTTGATCCAAGGGTGCCCTCCTAGCGTGAGCTAATTGTTGCTGAAAAGGACGTCTATCAAAATGAGGAGAGTAATGTAGGGTGAAATCGTCGGCATAGGAGTGGATATGTGATGAAGCAATAGAGAGAGGTCTTTTATGAAAAGTAGAAGGAGTTGGGAATAAAACAGAACCATGAGTAACACCACTATTTATAGATTTAAAGGATGAACGGTGGCATTCACCAAAATACTGAAGAAAAGAGGACCAAGAAACAGAAAGACTAGAAAGAAGATCGCCAGTAGAGCGCTTCTTACGAAAGCCGCATTGGCGAGCAGAGAAAAGATTAGAAGAATTGAGATGTTTTCAAATCTTCCTGCTAGGATAGATTCTATAACTATAGAAAGAACAGAAGTTAGAGAGATTTGGCGATAGTTGGAGGGTAGAGATTGGTTCCCTTTTTCCACTCAGAAAAAAAGGCCAAAGTAGAAAGACAGACGGAATAATTTAACAAGGCAGAGTGCAAGCTTGAAAGCACAAGTTTTGAGAACTATAGGAGGAATACCATCAGAACCGTAAGCTTTCTTAGTGTTAAGCTCTGAAAAAGCAGAAATAACACCTTTTGAAGAAATTACAATATTAGCATAAATATGTTGGAGGGAGGTGGAGAAGAAAGAATAGCACTGGAATCGTCTAAAGTGGAATTAGAAGCAAAGGTTTGAGCAAAGAGTTCAGCTTTAGTGGAAGGTTAAACGGCAGTTATGCCGACGGAAAATACTAAAAAAGGGCAAGGGGAAGACGCAAAGTTAAGAGTTAACATTTTTTGAAAAATGTCAGAAATGACTTGAGGAAGAGGAGCCAGTAAGATTACTGCATTTTCTACTGAGAAAAGAATATTTTAGTGTCATGGAGAATAGATTTTTGCACAATTTTGGGATGAAATATAAGTTGGAAGGGTTTCTGAAATTTGAAGATGACAGTATTTCCAAAAGGCAGCGTCCCTGCCGCTAATAGAACGAAAACAAGCAGAGTTAAACCAAGGTTATCTAGGTTTAGTTGAAGGTAAAGATCATGGGGTGCACGCCTCCATGCTAGAGAGAATTAGCTCGCGCTTTGCACACCCCGAGGAACCCTTTCCACGGAAGCTGTAGTCATTTCATGGGAAATCAAAGAAGTACGACTGTAAGTCCTACCTGTTAGCAGCACCGAAGTGCCAAAGACGTTTTCTCGCCGTAGGCGGGGGTCTTTCCTGCGGAAGACCTGAAGAGATAGAACAGAAAACAGATATGAGACTCATCGGAGGAACCTAGAGGAGGAAAAAATTTAACAGAATAAGGATAAGAATTAGAGATTAGGAAAAGGTTTAGAATGTTGGGTTCATCTCAAAGACGATCAGAGATACGAGTAGGGAGCTGCCCCAACTGCTCGAGGTAATCATGGATAGAAAAGTCGTAGCAAGTTCATCAACTTTATCTTGAGAATTAAAGGAAAGCAATTGACCGTGGTGAAACGTTGAAATCACCAAGAATGATGATTTCAGAGAAATGTGAAGAAGAGAGAGAATGTGTTCTAATTTATTATGACAGATTAGCTTGAGCCATTAGGTAAAATGGAAAACTCCAAATCAAAGACACGGGAACAAACATCATTGCACACATTGGCACAACTGCCTTTGGCTGAAAATTGAGGAAAGAAATAGTAGGAGTCAACAGAGTAGAGCTTGAATTCAGAACGCTCAAAAACCTAAGTTTCGGTTAGCAATAAGAGATGAGGTTTAGAGGAGGAGAGGTGATGTTCAACAAAATGAAAATTAGATTTAAAACCGAGAAGGTTGCAGAAATTTATGAAGAAAGGAGACCGTACATCAAAACAGGCCGGCAATTCCGTGACGGCACCAACTTCATCACCGGAGGCTGTCAATGGCCTTTAATGGTGATGAGAGTAGGGTAGATAAGGGGTTATTTTTGGAAGCCACCCATATAGGCTTCTCCGAGACTAATCGCGTGGCTGCCATTTTATACCATTTTTTATTTTCTTTTTAAGAGCTAAGTGTTGTCTGTAATTGTATTTTATGGTGTGTGATAAGGGAGAGCTTACTCCAGTGTAAGAAGAATGTGGATATGAGCACAAAAGGGAAGAACAATTGGGTACTGGGGTGCCATGGGATGTACTCTAACACTCCATATATCCCCAATGGTGGGTACATACGTCTGCTTCATATTTATAAATTAAAGCCTTTCTCTCTCTGAGTGAGTATATATATATATATAGACAGTATATATATATATATATATATATATATATATATATATATATATATATATAGCTATATATATATATATATATATATCTGTGCGGTGCGGTGCTGGGCGCAAATCTTTGGTGCGGTGCGGTGCGGTGCGGTGAGCTGTGGTCCGCCTCGTGTGCGGTGCGGTGCGGTGCGCATGCCAAAAAGAGATGGTGCGGTGCGGTGCGGTGCGAGACAGTGCAGAGGTGCGGTGCGGTGCTGGTGCACGACCTTCCGGTGCGGTGCGGTGCGGGTGCGCAAAACTCCGGAGTTTCTCAATCAGAGCGTACACTATTTCAGGTCTAAGATTTTACTAATATTTAAGGAGTTATTAATAAATATTAGAATAAAATAATTTTTTTTTAAGTTTCTTCGATGAAATTACTTCCTGAAATCAAAAATGTTATTTATTTTCCTGTAGATGTTATAGTTCTAGTTACATGCCTGAACTCTTCGGGATATATATATATATATATATGTTATATATATATATATATATATATATTATTATTAGATAAATGAAGATTTAAATATTTATATATATATATATATATATATATATATATATATATATATATCAGTGGCGTACCTTGAAGATTACACTTGGGTAGGTAGTTATATATATATATATATATATATATATATATATATATATATATATATATATATATATATATAAAATATATATATATATATATATATATATATATATATATATATATATATATATATATATATATATAAGGAAAATATAACGAAAACATTTTACAAATTGCATTACGTACTGTACTTATTTATTTTTAGGAAAAATTTAATTTCTCACGTCATTTTGAATAAAACTTTATTTATGTGTATTACTATTATATGAGATTGACTCAAAACGGGATATAAGCCTACCAAAATTTTTAAAGTAAAGCTGTTTGTTCTTTACATAAGTTTATAACTTTATGTAACTATTATCTTAATATAAAATAAACACTTACTTCTATTATGGATTATTTCAATTATACAAAGGTAAACGGCACTTAAGTAATGTAACATATAATTAAAATTCAATAATCGCAACATATTAACTACCCTTACTTCAAAACTAAGCAGTAAACACAATTCATCTATGCTATACATTTCATTTTACTCTGTCAGCCGTAAGCGAACTTATCGTACATAGATATATATATATATATATATATATATGATATATATATATATATATATATATATATATACATATATATATATTAGTATATATATATATATATATATATATAGAGAGAGAGAGAGAGAGAGAGTCAAAATCTTTTCGAACGTTCAGCGTTGTATGATGACCGGCCTGGCCTAGTATAATATTATACGAAAATGAAAATTTACGCACGCCCATAGTTTTCACTTTACTCCTAGGAACAGAGTAGGAAAGAAACAAATAAATTTATTTATTGTAATTGGTCAATACTAATACTAATGTAATGTTTTTCCACATTTATTTTATAAATCACGTTTCTTCCATTTTCACATAAAATTGTAATAATTTAGTAAACTTTTACCATTTAATTTATCTTTATTAAAAGACTAAAAATATTGGCAGGAGCCACCCAATCTCTACCCAACTTATATGTTATTAGCCTCCCTGATATATATATATATATATATATATATATATATATATATATATATATATATATATATATATATATATATATATATATATATATATATATTATATATATTTATATATATATATATTTATTTTTTTTTTTCTGTATATATATATATATATATATATATATATATATATATATATATATATATATATATATATATATATATATATATATATATATATAGTTATTTATAGTCATATATATATATATATATATATATATATATATATATATATATATATATATATATATATATATATATATATATATATATATATATATATATATATATATATATATATATTAGTGATGCAGCAGATGTCATTTTTTTCGCATCCGCGGATGCGGATGCGGATGTTTGATTTTAACATCCGCGGATGCGGATGCGGATGCGGATGTTGGATATTTATATATATATATATATATATATTTGAGTTTATATATATAGTATATATATATATATATATGTATATATAGATATATATAGCAGTTGAAAGAGCATATATATATATATATATATATATATATATATATATATATATTTTTTATATATATATATATATATATATATATATATATATATATATATATATATATAAAATATATATATATATATATATATATATATATATATATATATATATCTAGTATATTTCGAATTATATATAATTGTGTTACCAGGGTGCTGGACGGGACCCAACTCAAATGCACCCTACCAACCTCTTTCCCCAACCTCCACCCTTAGTGAAAGAGATTTTACAATGGATTATATACTTTTTGCACTAGTATTGAAATTCAAATATAGGAAGGTTGTGCTTGAGAAACATCAATTTTTCTGCCTTTTCTGCTGAGAGTCTGTTTCTCTTTTCATCATATATTAGCCCAGCATTGCTAAATACTCTCTCACTTGGAACATAAGTTGAAGGACAGGCCAAGTATTTCCTTGCAAGTTTACTCAAGCGTGGGCAAACATTTTGCTTAACTTTCCACCAACTGATAGGATCATCATTTGTATCTAATCGTTTTTCTTGGTGATAGTTTTCAATCATTTGCACTACATCTTTTGGTAATGCGTGTTTCTTCATCACTACTGGACTGTAGAAATTCTTCCAGTGAATCTGTCATTGATTTACTTGTAGAAGTTGTTGGTTCTGCAGATTTCGTTTTTTTCCCTTTTAATGGGTGGCGAATTAATAGACTGTTCGATTGAAGTTTTTCAACTGCAACACAAAGTGACGATTTTAATATTGTGTTACAAAAACTTTCCTTTATAACGTGTATTTTGCAATAGTATGAAGGTCGTTAATTTCCACAGAACCAAATCGTTTTTCTAGCTCTAGTTTAATTATATCTTTCATTCTTTTTAAATCGTCATCATTTTCATTTGAAGATGGTTCAAAATGCTTCCTTAGCGTTGAGATTAATGGTGTTACATCGGAGACAGAAGCTGTAGAGACGCTGATTTTTTTGGTAATTTCCTCAAATGGTTTCACTAGCTGAATGCAGTGTGATATGATGTCATATTCCACATTAGTAAGAATGTTCACTTTGGAATACGAACTGGCGTACAAAGCAAGAGGTTCTTTGAGCAATACCATTTTTCAATCCATGAAGTGTGTACTAATTGAGTTATCACTGTTCTTGAAAACATTCAGAAAGAAACATCCAACAGTGAAAAGACATTGAACTCATTTTCATTTGATTCATCTTAAGTATTTTTATTATAAATTTTTTCAAATCTGATAATAAACATCCGCGCAACATCCGCAGGGCAAAGCGCGGATGCGGATGCGGATGCGGATCTTTCATAATGTGCGGATGCTCCGCGGATGCGGATGTTACCTGCATCACTAATATATATATATATATATTACATAGAAAGGATAGATAGGGGATTTTCTTTGAAGACCGTCTTAAATACTTAAGACGAATTCGCTGAAGAAGATTTAAAAGGCAATAACAGTTTCGAGAGTCCAAAGAGACAAACGAAAACGAGATTTTTGCAAGAGATTTATTTTCATTTTTATTTTTATTGTTCGTTCATTCGTTCATTTTTTTCCAAAGATTTTTTGAGACAAATAACAATGAATGAGAGATCTGACTTCCTAATTTGCAAACAATTCTTAAAACCCTTAGATTTTATGTATTTATTTGGATATTACAATATATATATATATATATATATATATATATATATATATATATATATATATATGCATATATATATATATATATATATATATATATAATATATATATATATATATATATATATATATATATATATATATATATATATATATATATATATATAAATGATACTATGGAAGACGATTGTGAGACTGCTTCCTTAATAAAATTCAAACTCACCTTAAATCTATTTTTGCTGCCTTAATCAAAGTGTACACTGAGCATCAGTACAACTCACCAGAGGTTCCTCCATGCTTCGAAATTCTCCTGAATGGTCTAAATTTTGGTTCCTCCGTCAATCATTATATATATAAATATATATATATATATATATATATGTATATTTAGATATATAAAGATAGTTATATATATATATATATATATATATATATATATATATATATATATATATATATATATATATATATATATATATAAGGTACAGTATATAGTATATATATATATATATATATATATATATATATATATATATATATATATATGAGCATATATATTATATATATATATATATATATATATATATATAAATATAAAAATAATAATAATAATAATAATAATAATAATAATAATAATAATAATAATAATAATAATAATAATAATAATAATGAAAAAAAAATCGTATAGCATCGAAATGACCGCCACTCTGGTTTCATTTTAATGATGTAGAATAGGAAAATGTCGTATGCTGAAAATCTGATGGATAAGGAAGGAGTAGAGGACCATAGTGATTATAATGCTCTTTGTCAAACATTCTAAGAGGTGTCATGAAAAATAACTCGGAGCAATGTAATGATATTAAACTAGGTCTTGTTGTGTCAGAGTTTTGTGCTGCGCCTTCTTATAATTAAACGAAAAATATCACAGAAGTTAGAATTGTCAATATTTCATGAGGGAACAAATTCATTGTGCATAATTTCTATCAGGTTAAAAAAAAGAAAGAAAGATAAAAAATGCTCTTCACTAGCCTAAACTTTATGTGCCTTAGTGAAGTTGGAATTTTCCATTGTGACTACTGATACTTTGTTTCAGGATCACAACCATTAAGTAATGTTTCATTACCTGTTAAGTTCTCGGAAAAAAATGTTTCGTCTTCTGTAACCAACTGACAATTTTCGGTGAACATTCCAATGCGTTGCTGCATCTGATCAGCCGTGTGAAGTCTGTGGACAAACCTAGACGCAGTGTTGTCCATTAAAATATTCTCATAAATGTTGTGATTGGTCTAACGTCTACCATCTCGGATTAGCTGCATAATTTTCTCAACATTTTCAGATGATGTCATGGTCTTGAGCTTCCATTAAGGCGCGTCCACACTTTGCAAATTTATGATATTTGGCAAGTCCAAGTAGCAAAGCCAACTGCCATTTCCTTACGCAATTCTTTGCGTCCAAATTGGAAATGATATTCAGTGGCGAAAGAGAAATATAACTAATGATAGTTGAAGGAAGTCATATATATATATATATAATTTAGTATTATAGGTATATATGGTTATATAATATACTATAGTAGTATCTTATCTATAATTAATTAGTGAATCCCAAAATGATATATAAGATATGACTTAATAATAGTGTATAAAGGCGTGTATATATTAGGTTAAAGAATTAAATGGGTATTTCCAAATATAGTGTATATTGGTTTCAGTTTATTAAAATATGATATGGAGTATTATATATATATTGAAGACAGGTTTGTATTATATATTATATTAGATATCATTGTAGTATATTATACTATATATATTCCAATTATTCGTTTCAGTTAGGTTGCAGCGAAGTTGCGTGATCGTACATTCGATCGAGAATTGTAGGCTATTAGTACATCTCTGAAGTTTGCGCTTTAGTCGAGATCGTGCCCATCTGTGTAGTTTATGAAGTGTATTTCCTATCGGTTGTTATTGTAATTAAAAGAATTATGAGTGTGTTATCGAAGTAGCTTTTTAAGCTATAAAATTGGCTCTATGAAACAAACGTTAAGCATTCCGTCACATAGAAAAGTAGACGATTAGTAGAAAATTTTTCGCCATTGATAACTTCGATATTATTCGCATTCACACACATACACACCACCCACACCACAGTGAGTGCCTCACACACACACACCACACAGCACACATGGCCACCACACACACACACACACACACACACATTATATACTATACTATATACTATAATAAAAAGGTAATATATATTGATATTTTGGTATTTGTGTATGACCCGATTTAGTACTTGAAGAGTGTTATATGTGTGATGAAAGTGGATTGGTAGAGAAGTATTTTGGTATATAGTTATATATAGTTGTAGTAATAAGGATATGGGGTGTTAGAAATAGTATATCCAGGTTTTAACGCAACTCTTACCGTTTTTAGAAGAGAATAGGCTCGGAAGGTCCTTGACTATGATCGGTTGCTTGAGAGTCAGTGCATGAGGCCGCCCACGTAGCACTAACCCATTGGTCAAGCTCGTCCACGACTCCAAATCTTGATGCTTAAGGTAGTCGTGTTCGGACGTCCTTGGAGTCGCCGACACGCAGTCGTAGCGTCTTCTATGTAACGGTCTATACGAAGTAGGTTAGGGTATTGTTGTATGGAGAAATGTCAAGATGCCAAATGCCCAAATGTGGAACCGATAAGAATTCGAAATGCAATAGATGTGGTGAAGGCGACCTATTAGGAGAGATCTGGCGAACCCGTAATGTGGTAGTTGCATGTATCATAACACGAACTTTCACCCTCGCCTTGTCTCAACCAAAACCAAATAAATAATATAGTATATATAATTTAGCTGGTATTATATGATTATTTATATAAGCAAATATATATATCTAGTTGAATATCAAGTGTATAATTTACATATAATATATGAATATAATCTAATAGTCTTATGTAATATACAGTTTGGAAGATGGGTGAATGGGGACTTACATGGGAGGGTATGGTTGTTACCTGTGTTATTGTATGTGTGAGATTACTGGTCAGAGGACCAGCAGGAATATTGAAGAAGTATAGTAGTGGTAAAGATATAGATGTTTTGCCCATGTTAGTAAGTGTGGAGAATGAAGCAGATGCTATAGGGCAGATCTAGGTTGTTGGAGATGGGAATGTTTGGGAAATAAAAATTGGATGAAGAAGTGTATAACTGATCTCTATGTTAAGTATGTTGTGTGGGTGTGTGGGAAGAAGTGAGGGTAATAGGTAGAAGTAGATAATATTACTGAATTGTGAGAATTGGAGAGTTTTTGAAAGCAGTGGGTTGTAGGAACATGGTGGGTGAAAGGATGAATGCTATCGATTGGTTAAAGGCGAGCAATGGGTAATTAGGTGAGGAGTAGTTAGTGGTTGGGAAGAGGGCCGGACCGCTGGAGTGGAACGAGGATGGTAGAGTGGATGAGCAAAGTGTCGCTCTCGTGCAGACTAAGAATAGCTTGCTGGAATGTGACTGAGAAAAAGGAAGAGGAATGTCTAGAGAGAGGAGTATAAGTTGGTCCAGAGATGTCGGATGTTTTTTTAAAGATTTAAGAAAAGACGAATGGTGTCAAATGTGAATGAGAGGGGAGTATAGACTGGTGGGAGTGTTTGTGTGTGAAGTGAAGGGAGATGGATCGATGTGTGGGCCGACGGTGGGGGTGACAAATTGAGAGGGAATGAAGGCTCCTCTTTAGCGGACTTTGGTCTTATTGTACCTCATATGAGGGTCACAGTGGTGCGTCGGTCCATTGAGTCTCTTTATGTGTTGGGATATTTGTGCATGTCGGTGTGTTAGAGCCGAGGGGATTAGTGTTGCAACGATGTATATTTCGAGTGGTAGGCTGGGCTTTTTTCAACATTTGTCACTACTCTGCCTGCTTGGCGTTTTCTTGTGACGCAGGAGTATCTTGTAAGCCACCTTAACTGGCCCAATTACAGGTTGGGGGTATGTAGATAAGGGTTGTGGACTCAAAGAGAGCTAATTGCAATATTAAGTTGTATAAGGGAGAGTAATTTTTTTCTTATTTACTTGTTATGACATGGGATGAGGGTGGGTGGATAATTGATGATAATGGGAATGATAGAAAGGGAAGTGAATCATTGATAGGGACTTTAATAGTAAACTTGGGAAATGTGGGTTTTTATAAGTGGCGAAGAACGCGGTTAAGGTGATTGAGGTATTTGACTGTTGAGGAGTACTTTTGAATATAGAGAATGTGTGGATCTAAAGGGGCTATAAAAAATCCATGAGTTAAGAGTAAAGTGTTAGATGTTTTGTGATATACAGGGGAGGAGGATAGATAGAGTAATAAGGTAGGGTAGAGATAGTTAGTAGGTTAGTAAATAGGGGTGTATGTTATATATAAAAGTATATATTGAATCTATGAATATCTAATTCTCGCATACCATAATGGATTTTGTGATACTAGGTATAAAGGGGTAGGGAATGGTATAATGTAAGGTAGTGATTATGAACATATAATACGAGTAGTATGAGAAAGGAATTGTAATGAGCTCATTATTCTTGACTTGTGTGCTGTCTGTGTCATTGAGATCTATCGTCATGTTTTTGACGCGCGCGGAGAAGACTGGTGTATCACAGAAATGATATAGAGCGTAGGATACAGTGGATAGTTTAGTACAAATGATTGAAATAAGGTAAACTCAAGCGGGTGTTATGGGTGTGATGACAACGTGGGGGAGTATTGAATGCCAGGGTCCAGTAAGAAGTTGGAAGTTTGAGATGAAGGGTTGAGAGCTCGAGTGACTAATGATGGTGCGTATAGCGAAGAAGATGGGGAGCTTACCGCGCCTTCAGTGAATCACGTGGGTGGCTAGAATAGAGTGATAGGTGAAGTAGAGAAGATATAGTGCTCTAACAGAGGTAGGGAAGGAGCGAGCGCAACTTAGAGATTGCTAAGGACGATCGCGAAGGAGGCTATGTGTCAGACTTACTTGTGTAAGATGAAGAATGAGAACGTACGCGAACAAGATTATGTGGATGGGAGTGTAGATAGCTCCTTGGGAGGCGGATTTGGGGCGCGAATGAGGGCCACCGCAAAGGTCAGGCGGTGCCTCGGTGCTCACGCACACGCAAGAGATCGGCACTGCATGGATATCTCAAACATGGACGCCTGCTTGGATGTAGCACGGTGTGAGTGTGTCTCGCTGATACTGGCCAAGGAAAGAGCTCACATTTCTCTCCTTCGACTGGAGTGGTCGTTGGCGACACCGAGAGCTTAGCAAGTGGATCCACGTGCGAGTGTAGCGTGGTGGTGATTGGGGCGAGTCTTCCACAGTAGGGAAGTGGAGTGAGAGAGCGCCTGGTATTCGTACCACTACCACCGCTCAAGTACAGCGCGGTGAAATAACAGTCGTTTGGCTAAAATAATAATAAAATTCCGAACTAATCTATTACATATTCTTTTCCAAATGACCCATACCATATCAACATACTATTCTATTATTATTTACTCTATCAAAATTGTTAAAATCTTACTCACACCACACAACTCTATAATAAATTCATTCCTCATTTTCTCATAATTTATCATTCTTATACACCTAGCTATGCCCTCCATTAAGATTATCGAATTCTGGTAAACCACATTGATTATTTAAGATCTATACTTCTCTTATTCCAGACCAATTAGTCTCTATACATTACTATACTAATATTATAATTATACACAGTTAATATATTTAGATAATCAATTAAATAATACATATACTCACTCAATTAGTATAAGACTACTCATTCATACTCAACTCAATGGCGCTTAGTCACTATATATTAATATACATATTTCACATATATATAATTTAATTCTCATACTCAGCCAACTACTATCCTTGCCTCATAATTCTAACAATATATACTTCTCCTTTAACCTATATCACTATTGTCATCTAATCTACCAGTATTTACATCTTCTCAATATTATACATATATAAACAATAATAAATAGATACCCTCATATATATATTATATATATATTATTTAATAATAACATGGGATATGTTTTAATAAGGGATAAAATGTTCCATCCATAAGGCAGACAAACAAACCATACCGAATCAGAAAAGATTTTTCTCATTTTCCTTCCCCCGACAAGAACACTTCCGCCAATTCAAATTATAATTATTTTAAAAAAGTCCCCAAAAAGAAATCTGATTTCCCAATTCTACATCGCCATCTCATTCCGAAACAATTATTAGTATCCTCCTTTCCGCGACCAACACTATATAAACGGCAAACTTTCCTTCACACGAAATATATACTAGATCCAAGCTATCCCTATACATTATTCATCATGGCAATTCTAGGATACATATTTTGTAATATAAAAACATATTTATTTAAATATGTTTTGCATGTTATTTTATTCTCAATATTATTCTGTATTTCATGAAGTGTTTTCAATTTCATTTTGTTATCAAGAATAATGTTAAAATTTTTCTCAACGAGTATTTTAATATTTCTGCTCAATTCGTTGATCAAGAATATGTTTTAACCCTTTTCAATCATTATTTTGCTTCATATATTATTATTACAATTCAATTATAATGTTCAATTATTACTATTATTTTACATTATGTTTTAAAATTATTATTATTAATATTATATTAATTATCTATATTATTATTATATTATTATTATTCCATTATTATGTTATTATTTATTATATTTATATTATTATTATATTATTATTATTATTATTTTATTATTATTATTAATTATTATTATTATTTATTCTTCTTATTATTATTATTATTATTATTATTATTATTATTTATTATTATTATTATTTATATAGTATATTATTTATATTTTATTATACTATATGATTACTCTGCTTATTATTTCTTTAAAATATTTGACTGATTCTATTATTAATTGTCATATTTTAAATTTTATTTCAATTTTTTATTTAATATTTTAATTTTATTTTACACATTTTCTTTTTTTTCTTTTTTTTTTTTTTGCCTTTATTTAAGGGGTTTTTTTGTGTTTTGAACGGGTTGCCATTTTGCGATATTAAACTTGGGTGTTACAAAATTATCTATAACTACTTTGCTCTAGTTTACATTACATTTAGATTACTTTCCTCGATTTAATTTTGTCCTTTGCATCTCTTATCGTCATTTCAACAATTATTGTACAATATATAAGTTAAATTAGAATTAAAGAATCTTGGAGGCACCAAGTTTTATCGTTATCTGCAACAATTCCTATTTATTGTTTAGATATAATTTTTTCTTAAATTAAACAAATTACAGAGGACAATCTTTCCTTTCTGAATTGTTTAAGGAACTTTGATTTTTTTAACTACTTAAAACTACATCGTTATCGATATAGGCGTGAAATAGTCTTCTACACTTGTATATATAATTAATTATTCATATTCTTGTAAAGATGAGTTAAAGGATAAGGAATTTAAAGAAATATGAAAATTCACCATAAGAATGTATAAATCTCCATCCTATTGATATGTAGAATAAAACTTTTAGTTTTAGTAATAAATTAAAGCTTTATTCTGAAAAGTTTATGAATCAGTTAAATATCTATAATTACTGAAAATAATTCATACAAATCAGGATGATATTAAATTTTGGGACAGTAATTTCAGAATTCTTATATTTTATTGCTCTCTACTTCAAAACTTCTTAATAGGACGTCAAGAGGAGAGATTTCTAAACAACTAACCAACCAACCAATGTTTATTTTCTTAGCATTTAATAAATATAAATATTATAGTTCTATAAATTCATTTCTGAAAGAAGTCTTTCAAACTGTGTTAGACGAAAGCTTAAATTAAAACTATTCATATCTTTCTAGTATTAAATACTGCCAGATATTTTATTTGTTAGAAAGTATTTATCTTATAATATGTTTTTAATATAAAAGAATATTTATATTATATTTGCCATAGAGGTATTATTCAATCACATATATATAATTAATATATATATATTATATATTATAACTATATATATATGTAAATATTATATATTATATTTTAATATTATATATTATATATTATATATAACTCTAATATATTATATTAATATATAATATATTATAATATAAATATATAAAGTTACAGCAGATTTCAGATAAAAATGTAATGAAATAATTATTTCAACCCCAGTTATAAAAATTATATATAAAAATTTTTGTAAATAAATAAAGGGTATATATTTATATATACTCCGTATTATATTATATTAAATATATATATATTAATATTATATATATATATATAATTATATATAATATATATTTAATTATATATATATATATAATATATATAATATAATAATATATAATATATGATTATAATAATATTATAATATATATATGTACTATAGAAAACTTTAAAAAACTATAATAAAATATAATTCAAATCTACATAACTAGTCTTTTGCGGAATCAGAACTCTCGAATTTCCTTTATCATAAATGAATAAATAAATAGTAATGATGCATATTAACTATATAACTGTATAATACTAACAAAACTCTAGTTCCAGATTTTTAAGTACTTGGCAACTATTATATATATTAATAGATCTCTCCGATGTGCTATATTAGTGAATACGTATATTATAATAATATATATTATAATATATATAATAATATATATATTTATATATATATATATATATATATATATAATATATATTATATATATATATATATTAATATATATTTATTATATTATATATATTGCAATATAGTATATATATATTATATATTCACCCCACACACAACCACTGTTATTTGGTGCAGTTTATATAGTATCAAATAAACTGTATTATATATTATTATAAATATCAAATTAATTATTTTAATTTACTCTTATTTATATATCAATCATTTATATTTTATGTTATAATTTTTAGAATAAATTGTGATTCATTAATAAATATTATTGATAACCCACACCACCCTATTATAACCTAATTCTAAATATTATATACGTGTAACGCGTGTGTTGTGTTGCTCGTGTGTGGTGTTCTTCATCTTGCAATTCGTGGTGGTGTGTTGTGTGCTGTTGTGTTCGTGAGTTGGTGTTCAATGTGCTTAAATAGGTAAACTGAATTACAGACTATAAATATAAGCAATTACTATAATATGAGTTATAAAATCATTTCTTTTGCATTTTTACGGTATTTATATGTTAATTCCATTATTCTATATGAATAGTTTTGTTGATGTTTTTTTAAAATATTTTTTTCCTCAATTTTTTCCTGATTTAGAAAATAACTTCTCACTATCTGCAGATGTTGCCAATTTTGACCATTTTGTCCTAAGAGGGAAAGCTATGAAACACGGTAATGTCCCTTATTTTCCTACAGTTCCCTTATCCCCCTAGCCTTATATAAGGGTGCTATTTTATTATATATATTATATATATATATATATATATATATATTATATAAGTGTACTATATACTTATATATATATATATATATATATATATATATATATATATATATCAGAACCTCAAAAAGCAAGCAGAAAGAAGAGAGCAATATGCTGGTGGGATGATTAGTGGAGAACTTCCTCCCCAGGCTGTGACTGGTCATCACCAAGGCTCTGTACTTTTGGCAGATGAAGCTGCTGCAGCAACTAGAAGTAGACCTAATAGTAAGTAATCTAAGCAATCTCATCTTATGAGTTGTGTATGGAAGGTGTTCTGTGAAATCGTCGTGATATATTTTACTTTGTCTCTAACCGATCCAGCCTATTGAGAAGCTTGCTTCCGCAAGGTATTTTGCAACCCAGGCCTGGCCTACGCAATTCAGAGGACCACCAAGGAAGTTGTAGAGTGAAAGTGTCTCACTTTTGTCAAAGTAGGACTGTTCATTAGAAGGTATCTTACATCATCCAGAATTTGGGAGGGACATCTTTTCTTTAGCATTAGAGATTAATGATTTATTTATTCTAAATTTTCATTCCAGAAGGGAGGGGTGTTGACCAGAGCGTAGTCAAGACTGTTGTGCGGGTTTACGGTGTTAATGGGTTTTACGGTCTAAGAATTGTGCTGTAGGGAAATTTCTGGTGGGACGAGAAGTTGGTGTGTTTAGTATGTGGAGGATTGCTTTTTTGAGTTACTTTGTGTGTGATATGTTCAGTGATGAACAGTGTTTGGGTGGGGATAGGCGTTATAGATGTTTGAATATTAAGAGGCCGGTATGTTTTTATTTCCTGGTGTGGGTGGCTGTTGAAATGTCTGGGGAAATGGATGATCTAAGGCGAGAGAGATTTACTGCATAATTGACAACCAATCATGTCTAAGTGGTCTTTTATGGGAAAGATTTTTGTTTCCGATTGTTGGTGATGAATGGGTATAGTGGGAATGCAGTCTATTATTATTTTGAGGGATTTATTTTGTATGGTTTTCAGTTTTTTTATGTGGGATTGTGATAGTACTAGGACCCATGCTGGTGTTGTATAATGGAATAGAAAGCAGATGTATTGTCTATAAACTATTCCGAGAGTTTGTTGACCGAAGTTTGTACCAGTTAGAGTCTTTAGCATTTAGTTTATGTTTAGCTCTTGAGGTGATATTGGTAATATGTGGAGCGAATGTCATGTGAGTGATGAATGTTAATCTTAAGATGGTGGTTTTTTTGTTAAAGGAGAGTCTATTGTTAGATGATGGTTGGGTGGATATTGAATTCTCTTCTGTTTGGGTTGAATAATGTAATTATGAATTTCTGTTGTGAAGCACTTATTCTGTTTATTGTTAGTCATTCTTCAAGTTAGGTAATATATTGTTGAAGGTCTTTGGTGGGATTGTATATAGAGGAGCTTTGAGCAGTAATGGTTAAATCATCGACATAGCTGTAAATTTTTGTAGAAGGGTATATGGGACTAGGTTGGTCGTGCTTAAAGATTTGTGAAGAGAATGGGTGAGATAATAGCTCCTTTTATAGTTTATTAGCTCTAGTGAAATGATGACTCTTTCTCTATCCGCACAGCCAGAGTCACAAAAAGTCACCACCATTCCTTCGGAACATACAAATTATAGAACAGAGTCCTCCAAGGAGCTATTCTCTCACCCACCCTCATCAACCTCTTTATGACAAAATTGAATTTTTTTTTCAGTTAAGAGGCGAGGAAACCGTATCGAATGCCTTGTTAATGTCAGTAACTATAAGTAATGTGCAAGGGAGTGGGAGATATTGGTTAAAGCCCGTTAGAATTTGTTGGGTAAAGTGTGAGGAGTGTGGTGGTAGAACGTTTTTGTCTGAAGACATTCTGCGATCCTGATGGAATGTAAGGCGAGACTGAGAAGGACTTGTTTCTTAAATACTTTGGATACTTTGGGGAGGAGGGGTATTAGTCTAAAAATGCTGGCAATTATTGGGTGTTTTATTTGGTTTTAGTATTGGTATTATAATGGCGTGTTTCCAGAAGGGGGGTAAGATATTATTTACCCATGCAATGTTGAATATTTGTGTTAGGGCTATAATTGCATTTGGTCCCAGTACTCCCAGGTGGTTTAGGTGAATGTTGGAAATATGGTTTGGTTCTTCAGCTTTGACTTATTGTTTTTGATTGGGAAATTTAAGTGAGCGTGAATGGGGTTCTTCTTGATCTGCTTTTAATTTTTTTAATAGTCTATTTAGCAAGGCTTGCTGGTTTTAGTTTAGTTTTTGAAAAAGTGCCGGACAAAAAAGAATATTGCTTTAGGTTTGTTGAGTTGGGAATTTTGTTCTTTTGTTTACAGATTGTTTCATGGGTTGAAGGTTTTGTGCAATGATGTGTTGGGCGAATTGTTGACAGTTACTTTCTTGTGTGGTGATTATTAAATTATTTATTATATCGTTAAGATATACTGTTTGGTTGATTTGGTTTAGGGTTGGCTGTCTATTTTGCCTTAAATTTTACGTCATTTGATGAGGGAGTCAATTTTGGGGGGAAATTGGGATTAAAGCGTTTACGGTGACTGAGGAAGATGAATAAGTTGAAAGCTTTTATTATCATTTTTACTATCATCATCATCTTTTTTTCCCAGATTGGGGGCGAGGTGTGTAGCATACACCGGATACAGAAAAGTAGTAGAAGAACATAACGCAAGTGAGTGACAACTCGTAACGAGGAGAAAAATACAGCCTAAAGGTTCACGAAACAGCGACGGACCCTCACTGTGGAATCTCGTCAATGTGGGGTTGATCCCCTGGGCCAGACCCACAACCATACCTCCTTACAAAACTCTGCCATTCGCTTCCTATTATGCACATTTCTTCTCGCCTCTTTCAAACTCGCATTCTTCTCCTTCAGGCATTCCTTTACAGACTCAATCCACTTTTTCTTCAGTCGATTCCCAGCACACTCACCACTATATATACGCTTAACCAACCGCCTGTCATCCATCCTTTCCATATGACCAAACCATCCCAATATAGTCTCGTTTATTATCTCATTTACTACTTTCTTCACACCACACAGCTTCCTAATGTGTTCATTCCTCATTTTATCAATTCTCACACCTAACACGCTCATAAGATTCTCCATCTGAGCACATTGTAGCTTAGATATACACCTTTTTCCAAACCATATATATATATATATATATATATATATATATATATATATTTCTTCCCAAGACTGGGAGTATAGGTGCGTACATATATATTATATTATATATATATATTATATATATATATATATATATTATTATATATATATATTTATATAATTTATATATATATATATATTTCTTTCCCAAGACTGGGGAGTTAAGGTGCGTAGCTTGCATCGAAAAGGAAAAGCAGTAGAAGAATATGACAAAAGTTCGAAAAGAAAGCCCAGCCTTACCGCCCCCTCTGTTCCATTAATTAGTTGAGCCACTTTTCAGGAAAAAATCCACCCTAGAGCTTCATGGGACCCGCGACGGATCTCTCAACTATGGTAATCGTCAAGTTGTAGGTTCATCCCTGGCCCAGGTGGGCCACAACCATACCCCTTACACACCCCGCCATTCTCTCCTATCATGCACCTTTCTTCTCGCCTCTGCCAACTCAAATTTCTCTCCTGCAAACATTCCTTTTACTGACTCAATCCACTTAGGGTTGGCTGTCGTATTTTGGCCTTAAAGTTTTTTACGTCATTTTGATGAGGGAGTCAATTTTGGGGGGAAATTGGGATTAAAGCGTTTACGGTGACTGAGGGGAAGATGAAAAGTTGGGAAAGCTTTTATTTATCATTTTCCGCTTAACCAACGACTATCATTCAGACTTTCCCACTATGACCAAACCATCTCAACATACTTTCATATATCTCTCGTTTACTCCTTTCTTCACACTACACAACTCTCTAATACGTTTATTCCTCATTTTATCAATTCTTCTCACACCTAGCACACCTTTAAGATTGTCCATCTGAACACATTGAACTTTAGATCTATACTTCTTATTCCAGACCATAGTCTCACTACTATACAATAACACAGGTAGCAACATACCCTCATGCAAGACCCTAAGCGCTACTTTCAGACTTAGTCCTTTTCATTCCCAACGATTTAATTGCACTAGCCACCTTCCTGCCATTCACAACTTTCCTACTACACTCTGTGATTAATTGGTGATAACTTACCTCAAGGTGATATGAAGTGGTATCCTCTCTTTTATTCTGATTTTACTTTTATGATGATGATTATAAGATGAATCAATGAATCATATTTTAAATAGGATGATGATATAATTTCTTATTTCTTGTATATTCTTTGTTTTTAAGTAATTTTTTTCTATTTCTTTTGGTTGCGCAACCTATATGTTCTTGGTTCTCTCTTTTATTTTGTAATCTTCCAATGTCTCTCTTTTCTCTTTTCTTTTATATTCTCTTCTTCTTATATTCTAAGAGGTTTTCTGTATGCTGGTGTTTTTAGTATTCATTAAATCAACTTAAAAAGAAAATGATAACAAAGGCGTTATATTTAAATCCTGCGACTCTTACTTTAATCTATAATTTTATCTATTACATATATTCAAATATTCAATTATATCCTCTGTAACAATAATAATATATATTAGTATCATTATTAGAGATTAAATAATATACTACCCACTACGGCGGTAACATATACTATTATTTTTCTAACTAAACATATAATAATTATCAAACTCATACTATTTTTTTTTTCTTTTTTTTTTCTATTTCTATTTTTTATTGTTCTTTCTTGTGTTGACATTTGTCCTATGTCATCATATTTCGTTGTTGGCATATTTCAGTATATTTTCTTTTTTTACACCCTCTTTTGTCAAAATGTCTGCAATCTGTTCCTGTGATTTTATGCATTTGATTTCTTCTATTTCTTTTTTCTCTATACTTCTGCCCCTGGCCCACCTTAATTGGAGGGCCACCCTGCTCCAGAAGCCGGCTGCACCACCGGGCCGGTCCACAGGTCGAGGAGAGAGGATATAGAGAAGTCGGCGAGGGGAGCGTCGAGAGCTGGGCACCTCAGAAGAAGGTGCTCTATTGTATCCTGAGATTTGTGACATCTGGTTGCAAGTTGGGGAGGTGACATTGTCTAATTTAAATTATATTTATATTGCATGAGTTTTGGGTGGTGACCTGATCTGCTCCGGGCGAGGTCCATTTGGGCTCTTCTGGACAGCGTTTCTTCCAGGGGAAAGTTTTGGGGAGGGGTTGTTTAAAAATTGTTATTTGGGCGGTTTTTTGAAGAGTAAGTGTTGTTAGGTGGGGTTGGATATGTGTTATCCATGAACCTATTTGCGAGGGGGCCGGGGGGGAATTATACTGTAAGTGTTTATAATAGAAATTGAGGCTGCGTGAAGAAAGGGGGGATTTAGTCTTTGTTGAGGGGATTTGGAGAGATTTGAGGTGTGACAAGGGTGGGTTGGTTTACGGGTTTTCTGATAGATTGAGGTCCCCACCATTCTCAGAAGTGTGGAAATGGGTGAGGATGAGCGTTTTATCGTGTTAAATGTTGGATTGGGGTGGTCTTTGTGCAGCCTGTGATAATTCTGAGGGCAGTATTTTGAGAGATTTGTAATTTATTTGTGTTTGATTTTGAGAATGCTGGGAACCATGCTGGTGAGCGTAGTTAAGTTTGTTCTGGAGAAGTTGTTTATAGATAGTAGTGAGTGTGTTTTTCCTGTCGTGAAGTTGTATTGTTGGAAAGGCATTCGGGAGAATGTTTAGTTTTCGTTGAGTTGCGGATGTGATTTGGTCGATGTGGGGGAAAACGCCATCCGTGGGCTGTTCGTCGTAGGTAAGTCTAGTATTTTTGGGGTTTTTGTTTTAAAGGAAGGGGGTTGTTGGTCAGTGTGTATCATGGATGGAGGCGATTTGATGCACCGGTCAATGCTTTAACAGTCTGTTATTAGAGGACTTAAGGGGGGATTCTGTCATTCTGTTGGTGATTAACTAGATATTCATTGGGTATGTGCGGGTGGCATGTGTTTCGTCTATATATATATATATATATACTATCATATATACCATATACATTTATTTATATATATATATATTATATACTAATATATATATATATAATATATATATATATATATATATATATATATTATAGTATATATATATATGTATATAATATACTCATATATATATTAATATATAATACCCATTATTACTATATATTAATATATATATATATTATATACTATATACTATATACTATACTATTATATATATATATATATACTATATATGTATATATATACTATATCAATATATCATATATATATATATTATATTCTTTCTTTTCTTCTTTCTTTCTTTATCTACCTTTATTTTCCCAAGATTGTGAGTAAGGTGCGCTACACGCATCGGAAAAGAAAAGCGGTTAGGAGAACATGACAAACTTCGAAAAGGGAAAGCCCAAGCCCTAACCGCTTCCCTCTGCTACACATTAATTAGTAAGAACTTCAATCGCAATCGAAAATCCACCCCTAGAGCTTCATGGGACGCGACGGATCCAACACTATGGCTAAGTCTCAAGTGTAGGGTTTCATTCCCTGGCCCAAGTGGGCCACAGCCATACCCCCCTTACAAACACCCGCCATTCTCTCCAATCATGCACCTTCTTCTCGCCTCTGCCAAACCTCACATTTCTTATCCTGGCAGGCATTCCCTTACTGACTCCATCCACTTTTTCTTCGGTCTTCCCAACCGGTCGGTTCCCAACACACTCACCACTATACATCGCTTAACCAACTGATTACCATTCATTCCTTTCCACATGACCAAACATCTCAAACATACTTTTTCATTTATTCTCTCGTTTACCCCTTTCTTTTTTTATATACACAACTCTCTTAATATGTTCATTCCTCATTTTATCATTCTTCTCCACCTAGCACGCCCCTAAAAATTGTCCATCTGAACACATGAACTTTAGATCTATACTTGGTGACAAGGGTTAGTTGGGTTACGGGTTTTCTGTAAATTGAGTCCCCACCATCTCCAGATGTGTTTGGAAATGGGGAGATGGAGGTTTCATTCGTGTGTAAATGTTTGGGATGGGCTGGTTTTACTGCAACCTGGACATTTGAGGGCGTATTTTTGAGAAGAGATTTGTAATTTATTTGTGTTTGATTTTGATTGAGGTGCTGGGAACCATGCTGGAGAAGCGTAGTTTAAGTTTGTTCTGAGAAGTTGTTATAAGATAGTAGTTGAGTTTGTGTTTTTACCTGTCGCTGAAGTCTGTGTGGGAAGGATTTCGGAGTGTGTTTAGTTTTCGTTGAGTTGTGGATGTGATTTGGTCGATGTGGGGGGAAAACGCCATTGTGGGTGTTCGTCCGTAGGTAAGTCCTTAGTATTTTTTTGGGGTTTTGTTTAAAGGAAGGGGGTTGTTGTTTCAGGTGTGACATGGAGGAGGGAAGGATTTGCATGACGGTCAATGGTTAAATTTTATAGAGGACTTAAGGGGGGATGGTCAATTTTTCTAATAAATGTAGATATTCTTGGGTATGTTGTGGTGGCTGTGTTTACGTCTATATAATATATATATATATATATATATATATTATATATATATATATATATATATATATATATATATATAATATACTATATATATATATATATATATATATATATTATATATTATATATATATACTATATATATATATATATATATATATATATTCTTTCTTTCTTTCTTTCTTTCTTTATCTACCTTTTTTCCCCCAAGATTGTAAGTAAGGTGCGCTACAAGCATCGGAAAGAAAAGCGGTAGAGAACATGACAAACTTCGAAAAGAAAGCCAGCCCTACCCCCCTCTGTACCATTAATTAGTAAGAACTCACTCGCAATCAGAAAATCCACCTAGAGCTTCATGGGACCGCGTGACGGATCCACACTATGGTAAGTCTTCAAGTGTAGTTCATTCCCTGCCCAAAGGGGGCCACAGCCTACCCCCTTACAACACCCGCCATTTCTCTCCAATCATGCACCTTTTCTTCTCGCCTTGCCAAACTTCACATTTTCTTTCTGCCAAGCATTTCCTTATTACTGACCTCAATCCACTTTTCTTCGGTCTCCCAGCCTGTCGCTTCCCAACACACTCACCACCTATACAACCGCTTAAATATTGATTACCATTCATCCTTTCAAAGTGTTCAAACCACTAAAATTATAATCAATAAAATATGTAATGACCCCTTTCTTCACACCACACAACTCTCAATATGTTTCATTTCCTCATTTTATCAAATTTCTTCTCACACCTAGCACGCCCCTAAAATTGTCCATCTGACACATTGAACTTTTAGATCTTACTTCTTATTCCAGACCATTAGTCTCGCTACAGGGCTGCGAGCCGGCAAATTTTTTTCCGGCACCGGCTCCAGCATTTTTAAATTACCGGCTCCGGCTCCGGCTCAAGCATTTTTAAATTAACCCGGCTCCGACTCCGGCTCCGGCTCCAGTTATTTTAAAATTACCCGGGCTCATGACTCCGGGCTCCGGCTCCGCCCCTAGTTATATTCCTCTCTATTTACAGTCATGAAATCATTAATTCTGATACAAAATTTTTGAGGTATGATGAAATTTAAATGTTTATTAAGATAGGGTAATTTTATTAGCTTTGAATTTAAAACTTAGAAAAATATTTTCAAGAAGACAAACCGAATTAAGAAAAACAGAAAAGGAATCATTCACTTTCTTCCTAAATTTTAATATAATTCCTCTTTGAACGATTGAACTGCCTGTACAGTTACGTAATATTAATTTTATTATTTTTTTTTTCCTAAAAAGAATAAAAATCATATTTTAGGTTTCATCCTAAGTTTAAAATAATTCCTCTCGTTGGAACTATGAGCCTGAACATATATAACATTATTTTATTAAAAACAGATTTATATATATTAAATATATATATATATATATATATTATATATATATATATATATATACCTTATATATATATATATATTATAATACTATATATAATATATATACTATTATCTCTATTATATCATATATAATTCACTTTTCTTCCTAACTTTTTAAAATAACTTTCTCTTTGAACTGCCTGAGCTTATGTAATATAAATTTATTCAAAACAATCGTTTCTCCTAAAAATAAAACCATGAATAAAAAATTCCAGAAAACGATGTTCCCTTTAGATCCGATTTTATTATTTAAAGCAGAAAATAAGCTCTTCAACATTCACTTAATAGGAGGCCAAAGCTGTTTAATTGTGCAAAGCGGCATCTTGCAAAATTTTAGGTTAGCAATTGATTGCCTCTTTACCTGATAACTTTGGATTTCCGGTCGTTTTTCATTATTCCATCTAATGACTTTATGGAATTTCTACCTTTTTATTTTTCTAGAAGATATTTTAGGTTGAATGTCTTTTACTAGTAGATGGTCTTTTTTCGCTTTTCAATCGCTTTTCTGCATGCTCAATTTTTCCCATTATTGGCAAATTTGACTTCTCATCTTCATCGAAAAATTCGTACAAGCGAGGCATTCTGAAAAACTTTGCTGAAACTATCTGACTCCGACCCAGATTTCTGTTCGATAACGTTATTCATTTTTAAGTCCTAGCTCACAAAGAACACTCCTAGCTTTAAAATATCAGATCTTCAGTTCTGGGAAAGATTCTAAACAAAGATTGTCGACAAAAATTTTTTATTTTCAGTTAACATTCTTTCCCTTCTTTTCATGGATTTATTTGTGATTTGCTAAAATCCGTTCTCTATAAAAAAATTTCCTGCAGTCAAGGCTTCTGATTGAATATTTTTTGTTGTAAAGTATGGGTGTTTTAATAATTCTTCGAGTGTTTCGATTTGGTTCCCACCTGACTGTCGAGGAGAGAAAGTTCAGAAGTACCGGCAGCCATTATACTACTAATATAGTCTTTTTAGTTGCAGAAGCCTTTAGAGCATAAGACATGTTACTTCCCCATTTTGTCTCTGACCTAAGATTGCCATTTTTTGTAACTTGATTCTTTAGAACTTCCATTAATTTTGGGGGATACGTTGCTGCTTTTGCTATTTGTTCGCCCTGCTTATTAAGATTGCTCTATGAGTATTGTGGGGACCATCACGCACTGCTAACTGTTAAGTATGTTGCAATGTTAACGTTATCGGAACATAGTCTTTCATAGTTTTATCAAGTTCATTTTGAAAACAACTATTACTTCTTTTGTTTTGACATTCATTAAAATCAGTATCACATTTACCCATCATTTTCCTATTCCTCACCCTCATTTTCCTTATTTAATTTTTCAATCGTTATGATCATTGTTTTGATGCGTTATCCGTAACTAAGCTTTAATTACTTGTCCCTTGTTATTTCGAATTCTTTAAGATGTCAGTAACAAGTTCTTGAATATATTCGCTGAATTGTTGAGTATTTTTTCTTTTACTGAACGTTTTAAAATATTGTTTTATCTTCGTCCAATATTATAAAATTATGACAAAATAATTTAGTTTTGCCCATGTGTAAGTATCCATTTTTAAATTCACAAAGCGTCCCCTTTAATATGCAATTTTTTAAGCTTTTTTTTTTTTTTTTGTTCATTTTTCTTTAGAACTATTTTTACAAATATTTTTTCCAGTCTAAAGGGACTTCCAGTTTCTAAACCATGTCTCCACACAGTGCTTTAAAATCCCGCTCTCGCAAAGAAAAACTAATGGGTCACTATCTTTAACAACCATTATAATCAATTGTATTTTAAATTTTTCACTTAACATAGACATAACAAGTTTTATGGCAACTGAAAAAGTTTCCCACTTTAGTCTGAATTTTTGAAATTAAAGGTTTATCCTGATTACCTTTAGCTTTCACCTTTCTTTTTAACAATTGCAGTAATGTCAGGATGAGAGCGTTTTAAATGTCGCATTAATTTAAAGGATCCAATAGATGTATTGTGACCCCATGAGTAACTGGTAGTTAGGTAGACTCTTTTGTGCTTGATCGAACTGACTGTTTCCCATCAACTGGTGATAACTATTTATATTGACAAATTGAAAGTATTTTTATCATCAGAGTGAGTAATTATATTCAAATACATTAGGTGTTTTCGATTTCGTTTAGTTGACATGATTTTTTAAGGATATAAACTATAATAATTAAAGTTATCTATAGAAGTACCGAACCCTTTTTTATTATTGAATAATAAATATACATAATCAAATTTCTGGAAAAAAGAGAATATATATATATATATATATATATATATATATATAATAGTATATATATATATATATATATATATATATATATATATATATATATATAATTACTTATTATATATATATTATTTATTATATATATATATATATTTATATATATATTATAATATATATATATATATAATATATATATATATATATATATAATATTATTATAAGTATATTATAGTATATTGGAAATAATTGGAATATAAGAATTGGAGGTGATCTCCTCAATTATTAAGAATATATATAATATATATATATATATATATATATATATATATATATATAGTATATATATATATAGTAATATATATATATATATATAATATAATATATATATATATATATATTTATATATTATATATATTAACCAAACTGTTAGTAATAAAATTAATAATTACTTAGATTTTGTATTGCCGGAGCAGCCTCTTTTTTTGCGGCTCCGGCTCCAGGTCCCCTTAAAATTTCGCCTCCGACTCCAGATCCCCCAAAATTTCGCCTTTGGCTCCGGCTCCGGCTCCGGCTCCAGTCCCTCAAAAAAGTTTTCGCCTCCGGCTCCACCCAAAACCTTTGTGGCTCCGGCTCCGGCCCTGCTCGCTACTATTGACAATACACAGGTAACAACATACCCTCATGCAAGACCCTTAGCGCACTCAAGACTTGGTCCTTTTACATTCACCAACGATTTAATTGCACACAACCTTCCTGCCATTTTCAACAATTTCCTACGTACACTGCATTATTCCGTTTCCTTCTCATCCAACACTACCCTAAATATTTAAACTCAGACACTTGTTCCAGCTGCTCACCATCTAAACATAACTTCACACTGAGGGACTGTCCTCACTCACAACCATAACCTTACTCTTAACTACTTTTACTTTCAAACCCCCTCCTTTTACACACCCTGCCAAATCTCTCTACCCCCAATCCTCTCAAACTCTCTTCCAGATTCGCCACACAAAACCAAATATCCGCATATTAGGTAGGGCACCTCCACTCATCTCCATTCTCTCCATCATTTCTAACACCATTTCCTGCCATCCCCACCTCGAATTCTTTCATAACCACATCCCTATATAAATTGAATAACCCAAGGAGACATAACACAACCCTGTTTCACTTCCGCTATTAATCCTAAAACCAATCACCATTGACACCATTTTATTTTTCTTACACACGCTTCACTATCGTCAATACATACTTATGATTCCATTCCGAAGCCTACCACCAGCACCATATATCACTAACACCTGCCATAACGTTTATATATATATATATATATATATATATATATTATATATTTTTTTTTTTTTTTTATTTAATATTTTTATTATATAATATATATATATATATATATTATATATATATATATACGGTATATATATATATATATATATTATATATATATATTATATATATATTATATTATATATATATATAATATATATAAAAATATATGGTATTTAATTTATTATATATATATATATATAATATATATATTAATATATATATATAATTTGTTTTTGTTTTTTTACCGAATATTTACGAGGCCTAAAGCCACTCGTTTTACGAGATACAGAGGAGACATAGGAATCAAACACCAAACACTATAGTTTATTAAGTTGTATGTTACATAGAATGGATGTCATTACAACAGATGTTCATAATGTAAGCCCGCCTCGGTCCAGAGCTCGCGCCGGCGGACCATAGTGGCCTGCACCCGCCAAAGGTTCATGGTGTTCATGATTTATGTTGCGCCATTCTCGACTCTCTGCAGTAAATATCGTTTGTCGGTTATTTCCACCCCATAAACCCAGCTGCTTTAGTAGACTCCATACATTTAAGCTTTGAAAAAAGTTGATACTAATATATGAAGAATGAATGTTCGTGGCAGTCGTTTCGTATTTAGATTTTCTTCTCATAGTTCAAGAAGCAATGGATCAAACACTAAAATAGCGCCCGGTAGCCCAGCGGTAGAGCAATCGCGCAATTAAACGAGAGACCCAGGTTCGTCACTGGTCGAGCGTGTGAATGTGAGCTCTTCTCTTCTCTTGGCTCTTTCTTGCTCAGATATAAAAATTGATCACACGACAGTGTAGATTAGGTCTCTGCCCGTGAGCGGTGATGTTAACTATATAAAGGAAAAAAAAAGTTGCAAGGATTGAGGTCTGGGGACCTAGGTGGCCATGGTGTTGGACCACCGGGTATGTGAAAGTGGTATGCAGTCACCGGGTTACTCTCCTTTGTCGATGGGCTGGTGTACCGTTATGTGGAACCCACATACGTAGCACACGCAGGAGCGGATTATCGTTAAGATGGTCGGACAGGTCCCCATTGAAAAGCTCATGGCACGATGCGACTGTCAGGGTCCAGTTCAGGATATGTAGCGGAAGCCTGTGGTGTTCCAGGTCCAACGTCCAACACCAGACGTTGATACTGATGCGTCGCAGTCTCATCGAATGTGGATGGTCCAACGACCAAACGTGGTCATTATGAGTATTAGTAATACCCTCTCTGGTGAAGGTGGCCTCGTCCGTCCAAAGAACATCCGTGAAGAATATATCATCCCGTGCATGTTGCTCCAGTCACTATCGGCAGAACTGCAGTCTCCTGGGGCATCACCCGGCTCCAGTGCCTGAACGTTCTGGCGATGATATGGGTGCAGCCCCTCGCAGTTCAACACGCACCAAACGAAGCTCTGTAATACCCCCAGTTGCGTTGCAATACGTCTGGTGCTACGTCTTGGGTCAGCCTGCACAGCATTGATGACACATTCCTCTTTCGCAACGCCCACCACGGGTTGTGCAGAGCCTTCGGTAACATTAGGTGAATACGGGCTACGAATTGATGCCGTTTACCCGTAAATCTTCGTCGGTATTCCCTTGCCGCCGCACTAGCATTGCCGTTACACATACGATATCGGCATATTCCTCATAAGAGATCGGCATAGCAATGTGCGTGCTATCCGAGGAACCTTACCACTTATGTTCGCCCTTGTCTGTTACGTCATACATAAATACGCCATCTCATCGAACCCTTAATTTCTCAGCAACAATTGACCAACGGTAAACAATATGTCTCCGTGTCGACGTCCATTACCCTTTTGAACAGCTGTTGTAATGACAGCCCTCCTATGTAACGAACAACCTAATAAATAAACTATGGTGTATTGTGTTTGTTTCATGTCCTCATACTGTCTCCCTCTGTATCTCGTAAAGTGACTTTAGGACCTATATGTATTCGGTACCCTAATTGGGATGATGTAACCTTCCATCTTTCAAAGTTTGTAAACATCATTGTAAATTACCCTTTATAAAGTTAATATTGAACAAAAAATTTATTTAAACTTTCAGATAAAAGTATGGACTTTTCAATTGATATTGGAAGTGACTCAGTTAATGGATTCAACCAGCCTCTTGATGGGGCAGTGGGTGGTAACACCTTGTATCAACAGCAGTTACAACTTATGGAGGAACAAGATGCATACCTCCAGTCTCGTGCGGATACCATGAAAACAATAGAATCGACTATAGTAGAATTAGGGCAGATGTTTACCCAACTTGCTACAATGGTC
>JABUQX010065945.1:12500-32634 GCA_015478945.1 Trachelipus rathkii | reverse complement strand
TATTGTATATGGTACATTTATTAGATCATAATTATTTATAGAGAGTTATAGCTTGACTACTATAGTAAGATTAACATAATATTAACATTAAGGTATATTGTTATATTATTAATTAATTATTATAATTAATTATTATTATATATAATATATTTCTATTTTATTAATGATATAATTTTAATATTACAATTATTATTATTAGTAACTTTTAGCTTTAGTTGTGGTTTTTTAACGGTGATGGTATCCATATTTATATTTATAATAAATCTCATTTATTATTTATTATTATTATGATTACTTATTATTCTCATGTTTATTTATTGTATTTATTATTATTATTTATATGATTATTATTAGATTTAATTTATTATTAAATTATTATTATTATTATTATTAATTGATTATTATTATTTAATTCAATTATTATCTAATTATTATTAATATTATTATATTATATTTAATTTATCATTATTTTGTATTATTTAATTAAATATTATATATTATATGTAATTTATTGAATGTTGTTAAGGTCTGTAGTAGCCGTATTATGCCTACAACAAGTTAAGGTACATCTAAATGACTACAGTGTATTTGAATGTGATTATAAGTAGTGTCATCATGGATGTGGTTTTCGCAGCAATTTCTCGTTGTCTCCTAGTGTGGTATGCTTTGTATAGTCGAGCTCGTGTGTGTGCGTCCGGCGGCGATACGAGGGAAACCGGGACCTACTGGGGACTGATAACAGCACTTTTAGTCATCTGGAACTTGAGTCCCAACCTGGAGTAATTTGGATCACTTTTTATCTGGAAATTGAGTCGCCACCCTGGGAGACACATTTAGCAATCACAGCTTAATATACCTGAGAAACTTGAACAATCAACATGGAATGGAGGATCCTGTGGAGGCCTATTAGTAGCATATTCGTATCGATAGAGTTGGTACATTTGCACATCTCTCTCCTGAATCCACCCCTGGGGTAATTTTGGAAGATTTGGCACACCATATATTTACTCTGGAACTTCTGCATTCTAAACAACTAGAGTATAAGTTTGGTAATCACTTATTATATCTGGAGGAAACATAAACCTACTAATTAGGCAACTCTCATGTTTTCACGCATCGCTTTTATCCGGAACCTTATCCCAACCGAGAGTGATTCGTATCGTATTGCCTGAAACATTGCTCCAACCCGAACTAAGCTAATTTTTAGATAGCCCAATTTCTTTTCATAATATGATAATATATTCAGTCTCAGCCTACTTTTTATACGGAACTGGTTTTAAATAGTATACAAGGTTTTTATCTGGACCTATAATAAGTTTATTTACCTTCTTCAACTATAGATAAATGGGTAGAGGTACTTGTAGATATGTACTCCCTTAACACCTTTACCTGGAATCTGGAGATAGTGTTGTAACTTTTTATGAGATGTCTCATTTTACCTCACCTTCACATGGGATTGGGAGGGTAATTGATGTGTACTTCCACTACACTAATTCTCACTGTGCACTATTTGGGAGGTATGATATTTGTAAGTGTATGACCTCCCATAAACACCTATTTCACTGAATTGGGAGGGTACTTTGAGTGGTTGACTCCCCATCCTATTTCAAATGGTGAACTAATATAGGGTAAGTCTATCACTTTTATGTTTATTTTTCTCCTCTAAACGATAATATTATAACTGTTTTTCAACTATTATTTACAATATTATCTTAATACTGTAATCAAGCGAGTGACCCAGTATGTGAAGGTTTAGTATGGTAATAACCCCGGTATATTAATATAAACTTTAGTAAATTATTATATTAATTATCTACCCAGTTGATATATTATTTAAGTTAATATAAATTAGGATATCTGAGTCCTGGGTTATAGTAATAACTGTATCAGTATATAATATTATAACATGTCTAGCTCACGGTTAATTTTTAATTATATGACTTTTATTTCAGGTGCGTGTAGTATTATTAATTAAGATTATTATTGATTATTATAATGATTTAAATTATATAAAAAATTATTATTACATAATATATAAATTTATCTATTTATACACTATTTTGATTTATCTAACTTTAAAATAATTGACATATTTTGGGGTTTTCATTACCGAATTTATAACTTTAATACTTGAATATTTTAATATATTTGATTTATTATAATACATTTTGGGGGTGTGCCTCAACTTAAATGGCTTAAGCCAGATAGGCATCATAATTTGATTTTCTAGGTATAAATAAACTATTTAATATATAGATTATTATCTATTTGATAATCTTTAATGCACTTGTAAATAATACACTATAAAAATAATACATTGACTTTGCTCTATTTCTTGACTACTTAATTGGAGACTGGAGATCCGATTTAGATCAACTCATCTATAGTACGTTGTTATGTGTGAAGCATTTACAGACCGGTTTTATTGTGTCCAGTAAGCAATATATATATACTTCATACTATAATTATTATATATATATTATATAATATAATATATATTAAACTAATTATTAAATATATATTATATATAATATATATAATATATTATTAATATTAATATCATATATATATATATATATTATATAATATATCATATATTAATAATCAATATATGATAATTTATATATATATATATAATATATTATATAATATATATATATTATATTACCTATATATATTATAATTTATTATACTATATTAATATTATAATATATATTATCTAAAATATTTAATTATAATAATATATAATAAATTTATATTATATATATATTATTATATTATACTACATACTTAATAATATATATATATATATATATATATTATTATAATATTATATAATATATATATATTAATATTATTATTTATATCCATATATATATTACTAATAGATTTTGTATCATTAATATATTAAATATATTATTAATATTGCTATATACTTTTTATATATTAATTATCAATTATAATTTAATAATATATATCGGTCAGTTAGTATATCATATATATAAATATATATATAATATACTATAATAGAGAGATTATGAGATATATGCATAGATATATAAAAGTATTATTAATATTATAATTAACTTATAAAATGTAAAAATTTACCCTTATCTACAGTATTTAGTATCATAACTCCACAAAATGGAAGCTTAGGATATTAGATATAAGTTTTACCTTCCGATTATCGATCTAAGTTATAATCTCAGATTGATGTAATTACATTAAATTCCTATCCGTATATTGGCAATAATAAAATAAATAACAAATATAATATATTATATTATATATTATATATAATATATATACTATAAATAATTAATTATTATATTATATAATTAATATATATAATAATATAATATATTAGTTAATATATATCATATAATATATATATATATATATAATAATATATATAATAATATATATTATTATATAATATATATATATATATTATTAATATATATTAATATATATACATATATATAATATATTATATTATATATTAACATTAACTACTAAATGTTTCATTCCACTAAGACTGGGGGTAAGTATACATATACATATTAGTTAGAACTCGTCGCTAGTCTGAAAATCCACTACCTATAATACTCACAACGAAACACAAGCGAATGAGTACCTTAGTACTACATATGGTTAAATATTGCGATGCCCGAGGTGAGGTATGAATTTACATTTCTTGGCTTTACGTGGGCTCCAGTCATAATACCTAAACATCACATAAATAATTAAAATGCTAACCAGTAAAAAACGGAATCCCCATTGCGTTAACAATATGCCGCGTCATAATATAGCTGGTTCCCTTTGCTTGTCACTCTTGTTTCTTCTCCACCGTCTGCCAACTCACAGTAAACTGTTCAATACAACAAAAAAAAAACAAAAACAAAAGAGACATACATAAAGTCACAATCCTCCAAAAACCTATCTATTATTCTATTGGCTTACAGAGTCTGCCGAATAAGGACATATACCCAGGTTTTGGAGATCCGTCTGGGTATAACACTTTCACAAATATACGTGAAACTGCATCTACAGTCGAAATATGCAAACCTATTTATAATAATAGCGTAGCACACTCCTAGGTGTAGCAGTGGACAAATCACCCGAGACGAGTACAGGCGAGATAACATACCTAGGATGAGTAAGTCAATATAACAGATAATTATACTCAACTATCATACATTACATCTGCATGATATGGAGTAACGCAGAGAAATCGGAGGAATCACATCAATTCAATCGAACTGTAATCCACAATCAGCTATTACCATAATAATTCACTAATACGCAGAATGAGCGGAGTTATACAGTATGACGACCCTTCATCCATACTCAAGCGATGAGAGCATAACGAGATGGAAAATTATGTCTCAAATAAGCTATCTCATAATAAAATACGTATAGTTAAGTATTCTCCATATGGAATGGTTACTGAATGAATGTTCTACACTAATTCCACTCCATCTTTTCTCACACATAATACTAGCCTAGCAGAGTACACGTGAGATATATAGTATTCTGTTCCATTTGATACAATCTCAGGGATGCGACCTATTAGTATGTAAAAAAAAAAATCTGCATATAATAAAATCAATATAGAAATAAAAGATAAGTCTCTAATTTTGAACTCATAGTACCTATCTTAAGTCTATACGCTGAAATAGTAAGCTTATATAATATTATTTCAACATCATAAACCTATAAAAAAATATTCTCGCAGAGTCTCCTATATTTAATAGTGCCACTTAACCGCCAGCGTCTTATACAATATCGGAATGTACTTTGTGGCCATTTATAATATGCAATATAGACATCATCCAGATTGGTTCTATTATATGAGCATATCTCCAGCTATAACTGTCTCATCTGTGCATTTTTTTAAATACGCACTTTTTCTCTACTTCTAGGACTAACGTAGTCATTCTACTACGCAAGTGTTTAATCTCGCTCCTTACCTCGGCATCATTCCCGAGATCTTAGTCTGTGGATGAGTTGTAGTATTCTCGAAAAGTGATTCGTCGGTTATTAAAGATTTCAGACACTTGTTCTCTATTTTCTGGCGTTATTGTGTGTTTTTACTTCTGTTATTATACTGTTATTATCTATCTAACTCTATATAGATTATCTGGACTTATACTTTCACTTACATTCTCCAGTATAACGAATTTGGACGCATGCTTATTAATTAATAATTTGCGAGCTCTATACAACGTGTTTTTATCCCCACAATATTTAGTCATTTATTCGTTACATATATATCTCTTTGTCTTTAGAAACAATGTATTCTATCTCTAATATAAAATATAACATGCTGTACTATATAACGCTATCTGCAAATCATAGAATCATATATTAACCCTAGACAGACTATCGGTCGATTCCAAATCTCTCTTACTCGATTACTAATCGCTTAAAGATAATCACAATTAATACGAGCTAACATCAATTATTCTGCAATATAATAGTTAAATTGTAGAAAGATAAAATCCTTTGCTCCCTTACATTTCTCATCATTCTAACATACGATCTAACCTTAAAGCCATCAGTATGTTATATCTTACTACCTCTATTAATTTCCTTTTCATAACCCCCATTCTACCTACAATATACTAAAGTTACATTACAACCAAGGCGATTCATAATAAACACATCCTGTCCAGTATCACTAACCGCTATTTAAAATATTATAAAAACCTAAATCTAACTTTATCGCTATACAATTTATTCTTACCACGCCTTTACACTATCGTAAATCATCCATACTTTTACTTGATTTCTCTCAATTTACAGAATAAAGCTCATAATACCAATTAATATACACTATTAAATATATCATCTAGCTCATACAGCTTCCTAAAAATATGCTCATATCTATATACGTCCTGTTGCACCAATCTTATCAAAACCTAAATCATTATTGTTATGATCTGACCATTAATCTCATAACCCTGAAAACGTCATTCAAAATACTTTCATCAAATATCATTTGTTTCAACTGATAATAAGATTTGATCCACGCACCAAACATTATTTGACTGCAACTCTCCTAAAACACACACAATTTAATTATTAAATATTTTCACCATTACAGTCCTTGTCAGTCACTCGACGCAACTCTTTCGAACCTAAAATACCAGCCAATATATCTTCCTAACAACCTCCATACTCTATTCTGGGCTATAATTCCTAACAGTAATACTCACTTATTCTCCCTTGTACCCTTTCATAACTAAGTGTCCACAAACTATTACTCCCGCGTGTCTCGCCCAACCAATTTCGAGTAAGAACTATACACGCGCATTAGTAGAAAATTGCTGAAAGTGCACTCAAATCATCACATACCTCGCATCGGTTCTTGCCATAACAAATAAGATCGAACGCCCCAAATATTCACGCGTGCGATGAATTCGATCATCTATAGAAACTGCAGAATTAAACCATTCTTCCTCAAACTTTCTCACTCTACCCTTACCTACTATCGAACTTAAGCATAATGACCCTTCAAAGTACAAGCAAAAATCCCTCTCAATTTATCCTTTTTTGCTAGCCCTCTTAAAAACCCACACACAATTCATTATCACTCTTCATTACTAGCACCACCAGTTTTGTCCTTAATAGAGAGATAGTTTTAACAATTTGATCTAGTACAATTTTCAAAAAAGATGTTAAATCCTTACTACACTCAAAAAAGCAAGCACAACCTATATCTTATTAAATGTCTTATAAGTTTATATATAAGTATCCAACCCTATTAAATATATTTCTAAGCATGATTTCCTGTATTCCCTCAAAGATGGTCTATAATCGGCTTTTGATCGCGCATTCCGTTTTGGCTGTATGAAGTAGTCTCCTGTGTGTCCATGTTTGTTTATCATAATGTCTAATCGTTCAATTACGAATCCTTCTGTGTTGGAAAGTACGAATGATGAAATAAAAGACTTTTAAGCATATAATTGTTTGAAGTACATGCATTTTTAAACTTGTAACTTGAAGGGTTCAATGGATTAAAATAACAACCTAAATATTTATTTAGTAGTGAGTACATTCTTGAGAGAAGTAATAGAGTATAGACAGATATATGATATTGCTGCAGATCGAGATGGAGAATCGCATGCAGTGATAGATAAGAGAAGAATATAGAGTAAGTATACGTATAGATGAAGTAAGAAGACGGATTAGAATATAATAATACTGAGTAAAATAATTAAAGTATAAAATGATATCTAATATATATATACTATTTATACTATGCTATTATATATATTATACTTAATATATAAAAGCTATCAAATATATATAACCTATGATTTGAGCTTAGTCATATAGCATTGTAAATTTAAAAACAATTTACTTTTGCATGTTTCTATTGTGAATCCACATTACTTTCAAATATTATGAAAGGATAGCTATTTAGAGTAAAATAATAAAGGATTAGGATGTCTAGCGTGCCATAATATGGTATATAATTTGTATGATCATTATATACGGCTTAACTATATATATAGGTAGGTATAGCTATATAATGTATATCAAGTATAGTACATACTGAATAGTTATACTATATAGGCATATATATTATAATATAATTGACATATATATATATATAAGTAACTGAAAAATATATATTGTATAAGTTATATATATGTATATATATCGTATGTTTTAGTAACTATTAATATAGTAAAATACTATTAATTATTAATATCTATATTAATAGTTTATATATTATTTATATAATAAAAGGCGTACTCAACAAATAGTATAGCCATTACGTGACATAGCTGTATAATACGTAATGGCTTATACTAGATAAAAGTACATAATATAACTATATGTTTATATGTAGAATATAGAAAGAATATTCAGTAAAGTAACTTTTAATATATATATATAATGAATAATATACTCATAAATAGTTTTAATTTTTTTATATAATTCGTAATAGTAACTATATATATCTCAGAATATGTTATATCTAATATATATAATTACTAAAATATATATAGTAAATAATATAGAAATATTAAACGAATAAAGTTGAGCTAGAAGTATAATAGAATAACAATAAGAATCTAAGAGAGAAAGTACATAATATATAAAGACTAAATTCCCCAGGAAAGGACTTTCACAGCCCTCTACCTATGCGTACCATGCAAATGTTAGCATTTATCTTGAGTGCCCTACAACTCTTTAACCTTTAGACAGCACTCTAGTAGACCACATTTTGTTCTCAGGGGCAATGGTATTTCTGATGTCCAGTTCCTCGAGTTAAACAAGCAATCTTCAATAAAAGTATTTTTTCGAACTGGTCAAGTATGATTCTAGACATACTTTCTTCCATTGTAGGGTCCTTAAAAAAATGTTTCTTCACGAGCTAATAAGCAAGTCAGGATTCGTGATTCCTAGGCTGTGCCAGACCCCGTGAAGGTGCAAGATGAGTGAGAAGAGAAAGGCGAAAACGGAAGAGGTTAAGGAGGAAGGAGGAGAAGCCGAACCAGGATAGGATGAGTTAACGAGTTGGACTGGAGGAGGAGGGGAGGAGGAGGAGAGGGGGGAGGGAGGCAGGACAATGCATTATAATTTAGGATCTTCGGTTTTACCATAAATACCCATCCAATAATACTAGTATAATATAAAAATTACATACTTACTACTCCATGATTATATATATATATATTACTATACCAATTTGATTACTACTAAGCTAGTAAATAATATTTAAGATTTGAAGTAAACATATAATATGATAAGATCAATAATAAGTTTATGAAAAGGCAGGTAATTTGGAGAGTAGATATGTAAAGGGCTGGCCTAGATGTTGGATGCTCCCGCAACCACCTTCTTTTCCGCAATGCTAACAACCTTCAAGAAAGAAGTTTTTAGTTGGTCTCTGTTGAAGACGCGCTCTTCGCTCCTCTTCGTTTTTTATACTACTTGCAAAGGTTTTGTCTTTACGAAAAAATGGAAAAAATTACTCAAACTACTTAATAGAGTTTTCTTTAAAAAATGATAATCCCAAATCTTTAGGCAACCCAAATTTTTTTAACCAAAATTCGCCCGTTATATCGGGTAGCCATAGAAACAGTAGTCCAACTTTTACCAATTATTTCACCATTGGTTTTTTTTATAGGCGTTTATGAGGGCCATCAATGAACTATCCAGCATTCACAAGTAAGAAATACCAATTTTGTATGCATGCAGTTTTAGTAATACTAATGAAATACACACTTATTTGGGTATATTTCTTGAACGCAAACATACACTACATATATTTATAATATTATATCCCACACATGAATCAGTGAAATCATTAACACGGATATCAATTAAATATCGTTTATATAGGTAATTATTTTTTTATTAAAAAAAATAATTATTGATCATAAATTAAAATATAATAATTCTAATATTATAAGTATTATTATATAGTGTTCACATCTCTAACCAATCAAATCTTACGCAATATATATCTAAAAACCATACACTAAAAACATATATATAAATCTATTAACATATTCACTTTCTAAAGAATATAGTATGATTAAATAGAGAAGTTATATTGATAAATATAACTATACATAAAACAAAAATATTAATATATAATAAATAATACATTATGATAAATTTTACTTAATATACTCATACAGGTTTAACTAAATGAAAGACTACTTCATTCAAACAGCGAGATTAATAGAAATTCTCTATATAGTAAGGTAAAAAAGATCTGGATGTTATCATTCATTCCTGTTATAAAGATTTTGTTATATATTACTTACTTATGTGCTCATATTATAGTTATGTTGTCAATCAGATCTGCCTATACTATTATAATTGGGCCTGATATTTCTTTCCAAGAAACCCGTTTACACTCTACAATAATAAACCATTAAATGAATAAAATACATTTAATGAAAACAATGAAATGTGAAAGATAATCAATTCGGTAGATAGAAGCAGTGTAGAATTTACCCCAAGATTGGAACATTTTGAATCGACAGACATCAATCTAAAGTGAGGTTGTACTGTGACCCGCATTATATTTACAAAATTTTCTGAAATAACTAATTCAGTTTTCTCCGCCTTTTATTTTGATTCCACCGCGCGAGTAAAATCATTAACCATTTAACTGAGAGGCAGCAGAATGATTAGTACAAATCCCGATCAAGGACTTTTTAATGATCGCAATATTGCTTCAATTATTTTCTTGCCCAATCGGAGAGGGGGAATTTCTTACAATCTACGGAGTTTCTGTTAATCTCGTATCAAGTACTCTGTTCATCAAATGAAACAAAGGTTTTTGTTGTCTTGCCCCATTCTTTACTCTGGCAACCTTCAAAGCTATACCTATCTTTACATCATGTTCATATTCAGTTATGATATAATTATCTTTTACTTATATTAGCGATTTAACATTAATCTGAAATAATTATTAAGACCAATCTGCACAAACTTCTCAGTAATTCATATTTTTCATTTTTTCATCATCCTGATCATCATCATTTTCTTCTTTTATCGAAATTACCAGCTAGCTTTGTAATTATTCCTTCTTGAATAAACTATATATGGTTATTAATTTGTCTAAAAACGATCTTTTAATTCTTCGATATGCAATCCCCTATGTGGTAAAGCGTTTCTCTTACCGTTCGTAAGGTAGTTTCCTCTCCCTTCTTTATTTCTTTCGGTATATACTTTTATTATATTTTGATCATACGAAATTTTGAATACTATATATATATATGATATCATATAATATACTATAATCTATATTATATATATTATGTATTATACTATATTATATATATTATATCATATATATTATCTATATTATATATTTATATATATATATATTATATATTATTTCCAATATATATATCTCATATATCATTTTTATTTAATATAATATAAATATTCTCATTAATAAAAAAGAAAAAAGTTTTATGAAAAATTAATTTGATGTAATTCCCCCACCAATTCATATTTAACCATTCTTTCATATTTGCCTTCATTGTCCAAAAATTTAAATCTTCTCTGCTCATCATCCAATTATATTCACATATCTCTTCTTGGAAGAAATACATTAGTTACTTCATCCTCTCCCCCACGTAGAATTGCAAACATTTTGCGAGACCTATATTTTTGCTTGCTCTTTTAATTTTTATCTACAGTTTCTCGTTGACCGTTACTAAAAATCACATCTTTATTTAAATTAGATAGTTTTGTAGTGTGACACGTAACCAGTTGAATAGTTTTCAAGAATTTATTTATTAGCTCTGAAATATTGTTTTTTCATCTATTTATAAATACTCCGAAGAAAAAAAAGTTTTCTGCTTTTTAACTTATGTTTGTATTTATTTTAAAAAAAAGTTTGTGTTACCGTAACTTATTCTCCTAAATATCCTTTTATTATTTTTTTTTATTTTATACGTTTTATATTATTTTTTTAAAAAAGTATAGGGGACCCGTAACGGGCCCCCATACATATCCTTTTATTATTTTTTTTATAGTTTATGATCAAAGCTCTCGTCGTCCTCAAGCATTATATCACGCAATGACAAAGATAATAGGCGTCATCTTCCATTTTCTTTAGCAAATTTTCTCTTTCCCTTTTCCAAATCTTTCTTTCTCCATCTCTCCCATAGGCACCGTTCGATTCTATAATTTTTCTATTTTTTTTCAAATTTATCAATCCATCGTAATTTTCTCATTCTCAATAGATTCATCTCTTTAATAAAATATCTTTTTTCGAAAAGATATTTTCGGATTTTCATACAGATAGTATTTTAGAAACATTTGAATAGTATGCATGGATTTTTCATTGGTTGTATCATTTGCTGGAGCTTGAAAATTTATGATATCTCCTTCGCTAAGATGAATATGTTTTTTTATTCTATTAATTCTAAAATCTGTATCACTATATTTATATATATATCTAAATCCTCAAATATCATCTCATTGATAAATAACTTCACTAAAATATATCGATCTTCATCTAGAGATTCCAATGAATATAATTGTATCTATAAATCCTTCATATGGAATATCACATAACCAGTTTTCTTCGAAGATGGTCCTTTCAATTCCTAATACAAACGGAAACTTATCCTGATTCTACTTTTGAATATTAATTAAAAAAATTCTTTAACCCTCAGCACATGTTTTTCTTTTTAAAATTATTTTAACTATTTTCACTAAGAGTTGAAAATCTGTTTATTAATCGTTTTTTAAGACGTTTTCAGTAAGGTAGAGATTTTAACAGAAGGTTATTTCTTGAAGATCAAAGAGTTGAAATTTTATGCCCATAAAGGAAAGAGATATATAAATACAAATCAACATTATAAAATGTAATTCAGTTATTGATTTATTCATATTTCCCGTCTGTTTTTAGATTTTATCAACCTTACTTCTTGTTTCTTTTACTTAATTATGTATAAAATTTTGTACGCCAGGAGGGAACCACTGACACCGCCCATCCCTCTCCCGGCTACCCACATGACACCATTGATATTTATATATATATATATATATCTATTATCTTCTATATATTATATAAATATATATATATATATATTATTATTATTATTATAATATATATTATATAGTATATATAATGTAACAATATTTTATTTAAATTATATTTTATATATAATATATATAATATATATTACTATATAAATACTATATATATATATATATTTATATATATTATATATATATATATATATATAAATATATATATGAAAAGCTGGAATCTGAATATTGCCATTTTGCCAATTCCGTGAATGCAAAATATTGTTTGTTTTTTTCCAATATTCGCATAGACCTTTACATTCTTGATATTTAAAAAGATTATCTCTAATTCACATTCGCACTCCCTCCGAATTTAAATAAATTATCCCATTCGCACTCGGACATATGGCGAATGCGTCTGATAAAAACGATCTGATGGAACTTGTCAGAAAATTAGCTACTTTTGTGAAGAAGATTGATATTACTTGAAAATGAATAATACCATGATGAGATCTTGGGAGTAAATTTGAAATCACACTTCGAAGCCTAACAATACTAATAGACTTGTACATGTGTGTATATACCCTCGAGGTCAACTGTTGAAGCAATTGCTCAATGGCATCCTCATCCATTGTGGTTTGGGATTACTTCGATATTTTATATTCAATGACAATGCAAAGTGTATACTTTGCAATTGTAATTATTCTCTGATAGGAAGAGGAGCGACATATGAGTTAAAAAATTATCTAAGGGGCAAACACAAGGAAGAGTTTGAAAAGAAAACGAGTAAATGACGAAGGATCTCCAATACCAGCTTTAAGAATGAAGCAGATTACTCTTGCAATTTGCATAGAAAATACAAATATATGAAACGCTAAAAAACGAAAAAAACACTCAGAATGGAGAATGGATAGTAAAATTGCAGAAATGATAGTAATGGACGATCTTCCTCTTTCTCACGTCTAAGTTCTTGACTTTGTACGGCAGATGAAAGTAGCAGTCCTTTTCTACCCCCTACGTCAAAGAAAATATATACTACAGAGATATTGTTGGTGAAAATTGCATGACTCCGTTAAAACTAAAGTTTCAGAATTAAAAACCACTATCAAGCAATCATCCAAGTTAGCTTTTTTCACCGACGATTGGTCAGATTACTCAATCAACAGTTTCTTTGCTCTCTCTTACTAGTCATGCAGTATTGGGCGTAGACAATGATCTCAATCCCAAATAATTTGTGTTGTGCTCTGAACCACTCACTGATAATAATGGGGGAAATAATTCATGAGTCCGAACGACGACTCACCAAAGATATGTAAAATAAATTAGATCAAGTAATCCTTATATCGTGTCTTTTATTTTCAACCGCCCTAATTTTAAACAAACAAATGGCAAAATCATATGAAAGATGCCTGATTCGGTAGATTATGGAAAAACATTACTGACGTTTTGCAGCATTGCCTAATAAAACTGGCACCTTGTCATGATTTTGTCATTTGTTTGTTTAAAATCACGGCTGATGAAAATAAAAATAAAAGAAATAATATAGGGAATACTTGTTCTAGTTTTTTTTTTTTTTTTTTTTTTTTTTTTTTTTTTTTTTTTTTTTTTTTTTTTTTTTTTTTTTTTTTTTATCATTGGTGACTTGTCGTTCGTAGTCATGAACGATTTTGCCCATCTCTATTCACGTCATGAGAGAGGCTGGTGCCAATATAAAGAAAGCTTTGTTTCTTGAATGAATGAATAACATAAACTCCTTCAGCCATAAACTGTACCTTAACATTATAAATGGTGTGACATCTCAAACAACGGTCAGCGAGGTTTTCTAAAACTGTAGATCAATTGCGACAGTTTAATCATTCGAACATCTCTCAAGAAGAACTAGAGAAAATACTGTCCAGAATTAGGGTTACATAACTTTCAGTAATGTCTGACGCTACGACGCGCTGAAACAGCACTCTGTAAATGATAAGGTTTCAAGAACTTAATATATTTGACTGCTTGTACGGTCACTTCAACGCAAAAATAAATGACTTAACATCCTATGACAATTCTGTTCTAGCCAACTGTATCACTTTGCTCCAACCATTTGAAAATATCATCATCATAATCAGCAAAAACGTCTACTAATAGACGTTGAATAATGTAGTTCAAGATGATAGACAGGTCGAGAAAACATAGAGATAACATTTAAGGAATAACCAAATGCTGGAAGTGTAGAAGAGGATGATGAAAGAGACAAATAACAGAATATTATGGAGTAAGAGTTTAGCAATGAAATTGTGTGACATATTACAAAAAATGAAATCGTGAATGCTTTGAAGAGAACAGAAAGGAAGGAGATCTTCGGGTTTGGATGCTATGCAAGTTGAAATGTTTCAAAAAGGGAGGTAGCAATGCTTTGGAGTCTGTTGTTAATGTCTGCTGAGTAAGGTGTGAGATTACACAAGATTGGCAAGACTCCTTGTTACAATATATAATGGTATGGGTGACAAAGAAGAGTGCTCTAATTACAGAGGAGTAAGTTTATTGAGTATCGTAGGTAAAATATATGTACAAGTACCGATAGAAAAAGTTAAAAATGTCAGGGATAAATGGATTGAAGAAGAGCAATGTGGTTCTTAGGATAGATCGAGGTTGTGTGGATTCAGTATTTATTTACCTTGAAAATGCTGGCAGAAACATAATCAGAAAAGGAAAAGACGTTTTGTATGCTTTCCTTGATTTGGAAAACTCTTACTACGAGTTAAAAGCAGGAAGTTGTGCGAAGTGTGAAGATTATGGAGGCAATTGAAAATGTTATTAAAATTTATTGAGCTTTCATAGAAATGGTAGGGCTTGCTGTAGGATAGGAAGAAGGGAGTTGTTAAAGTAATAGATAGTTTGAGCCAAGGTTGTGTGAACTAGTCCCCTGGGTGTGTTGTTGTTAGTATCTTTATGGATACGTAGTTAAGGTACCTGTGGCTACTTGTATGTAACTTTTTGGTACCTGTGGTTAAGGGTATAGTTAGAACTGAAAAAGAGCCAATATGTGGCAACATGGGCATATTTGGAAAATCAGTGTTCTATTGGTTTCTAGATGACACTGTGTTATTGGCTGATTCAAATGATAAACTACTCGATTTGGTGCATGAGTTTGAACGTGTACCAAGGAAAATGATTCAAAATTCATAATAATAAGAAAGGGTGATATGATGGAGGCTGTTGTGTTGAGGATGGGGAGAATTTGCAGATAATGAAGAATACGGCACTTCATAGAGGCAAGTCTGGGAAACTAACAGATGATAAGTTTATTATTATATTACTATAAAGTTCATTATTTTATTACTACAAAGCCCATAGGAGACGATTCTCAATCTGGGTTGGATGTCATAAAGGTGAATGTGAAAAGCCTAAAATAAACTAGTCTATAAGTACTAAGGGGTTACTATTAGGGGTTACTAAGGGGTACTATTAGGGGTTTCTGAGGGATGAAAGAACAGACTAACAATAGGGTTACGAGGAGTTGAAAGGGTATTAAGTAGTCTTAGAGAATCGTGAAAAAAAAATGAAATTTATTCAGAAAGGTAAAAGTTGAATTTGAATTTATTTGATTATATATTTGCTCCATCTGTTTTGTATGGATGCGAGACGTGTGCATTAAATTCAAAATTGAAAATAAGAATTGGGGTTTCTGAAGTGTGAGGTTTAAATATCTGTGAGGTGAAGAGAAGTGATAGGATCAGAAATGTAAAAATAAGAGATATGTTATTAGGAGACGTCCTTGGTAGAAAGAGAGAATAAAGAAATACCGATATGTTATGGACACATGTTTAGAATGAATGATGGAAGACTTGTTAAGAAGACTTTTATACCTTGAGCATTAGGAATAAGGGGAAGGGGCAACCCTAAATGGAGATGGTTTGGTAGAGGAAGGGAGTTATTACGAGTAGCTTAGTTATTACAAGGGAGGCGTTTCTTTGACATTTCTGAGGGTTACATTAGTGATGACAACTACTTTAAAGCTGAATGTTATATTACCATCATAAAACCAAACATTGTCCCATTTGCATTATACAACGGAAATGAGATTCATTCTAATGCGGGATAATGCTAAACAACACGCAGCTCAAATAATTCATGAATACTTAAATAACATTCGCATAAAACTTTCGATTTACCAGCATACAATCCAAATCTCAATCCCATTGAACATGTTTGTGACCTGATGGGAAGAAGAGTTAGAGAACAGCATCTAACACCATTAACGATGAACCAACCCTAGCAAACTCTAGTGCGTGCATGGAAAGACCTTCCACAAGACAAACTGCAACACCTAATTGCGAGCATGGGAAAACATTGCCAAGCAATAATAAAAGCAGGGGTGGACATACAAGATATTAATGAACATTAAAATATTGTATAGGTTGTATAGGAGCATTTGTCATCTATACAGCATTGTACAACTACAACTGTATAATTTATTTCATTTAATTAAATTGTTGGATAACTATAAAGGGATTCAAATATGCTTTCCGTAATAATCTTCATTACCCCATTTCTTAACCTGAACACATCGATACATCATATTAATCGCTTAATTTCAAATATAAATCCCAGCAATTACATTGGTACGCTAATTTTGTGGGATATATATATATATATATATATATATATATATATATATAATAGTATATATATTATATTATATAATATATATATATATATATATATATATATATATCAAATCGAAATTTGGGGTTACTGCGTGAATATTAGAATAAAAAAAATTTTTTTTAAAAAAAGGGGGGGGGTAAATTAAATTAAAAAAACTAAGAGAAAATTTAAAAAAATAAACGTTATATTGCCATTTTATATGAACTTTATAATAGAAAATTATAGGTAAAAATAATAATAAGACTAATAATGAATACATAATAATAATAATAATAATATAATACATTAATAATTAATAATAATTAATATAATAATAATAAAAATAATAATATAATAATAATACATAATATAATCATCTCCAGCGCTATTTTTCTTATTTACGAAAATGAACTGAAATTTTCTTTTGACCTATGAAAAGATGAAATTATAAATTCTTATTAGGATAAAAGGAATTCTTAAGAGAGGAAGAGAGAGAGGAGAGAGAGAGAGAGAGAGGAGAGAGAGAGAGAGAGAGGAGAGAGAGAGAGAGAGAGAGAGAGAGAGAGAGAGAGAGAGAGAGGAAGAGAGAGGACAGACAGACAGAGAGACAGGACAGACAGAGAGAGAGAGAGACAGAACAGAGACAGAGACAGAACAGGAGGAACGAGACAGAGACAGAGAACAGAGACAGAGACAGAGCGAGACAGAGACAGAGACAGAGGACCAGAGAGAGACCATGAGAAAGAGCAGAGGGAAAGAGAGAGAGAGAGAGAAAGATAGATAGATGAGAAGAGACGAGAGAGTATGAGCAGGAAGACGAGAGAGAGATGAGAGATGGAGAGAGAGAGAGAGAGAGCAGAGAGGAACTCAAAATCCAGTGATTAATTCAATGAACGTAGTTAGTCGAAATGCGCTTCAATCAGAGTGCCATTTGTAAGCAAGAAGACGATGCCAGTCTTCGAAGAAAGCACTGTGCTTGTCTCGCTCATTGGATTTTGGATATTTTTTTTGGGGTGCGATGAGTTCATGCCTCGATTTGCTTTTTCACAAATTTTAATTCAACGTTCATCTTTTTGCGTTATGCGCATATAGTATATATAATATATACTATATATACTGATATATATTATACTATATATTATATATAATATATATATATATATATATATATATATAATATATATATATTATATATATATATATATAATATAATATATATTATATATATTATATAATATATATATATATATTATATATATATATATAATATATATATATAATTATATATATATATATATTATATAGTATATATATATTATATAACTATTAATATATAATATACATATATAACTAATATATATATATATATATATAATATATATACATAAATATATATATAGTATATATATAGATATATATATATATATATATATATTAATATTTATATATATTATACTTATATATATATATATTAAATAAATATAATATATATAATATATTATAATATATAAATATATATATATATATATAGTATTATATATATAATATATTATATATATATATTTAGTATATAGTATATATTATATATAATATTATATATATATATATATATATATATATATATATATATATATATCTAATAATATATATATATATATATATAATATATATATATATATATACCCTATACCCTAGATAGAGGGTCAAGTGAATTGGAAAGTACAGAACAGTTTATAAGCCCTTTGGCCTTTTACTCGACCCTATCCAAAAGCCAGGTGAAACCAGAGTCCCTTCCCAGTATTGAGGGCATACTCCATATAAGCGGAGGATGACCTTGTATAGTTGGAGTAACTGAGAAGAGGAAAAATCTCGCGCACTCTAAAAACAGAAGCTCTCAAGTTTCTTTGAGGCGCCGTCCTTAGCAACCCTGTGATGTGAGGTTTTCAAGACATTTTTTCGTTTATGTTAAGGTCAAGGATGTTTATATTGTCAACCGGAGAGATGAGAGAGCCATCCAGAGAGACAGGAAAAGTCTAGAAGGTTGTTCTTAGTGAGGCGAGTTTGTAGAGTTGGGTTTTAAGGAAATTGAATTTCACAAGGTGAGACGACCCCACCCGGAAATTCTATCCAGATCAGCGAGAATAGAATCGAAAAGATTAAGACGAGAGGCAAATCTAGAAGTAAAAGGGGGAACAGATTGAAATGAGTTGAAGAATGAAGGGTCGAGTCATCAGCATATGAATTGATAGAGTTAGATGGAGAGGTAAGATCATTAACGAAAAGTAGGAATAGAGTAAGAGACAAGACACAACCCTGAGAACACCATATTTGCCAGAAAGAATTAAGGAAGTAGCCATCAACTAACAGCCGAATGAGAGATTTGAGAAGAAAGCTAGACATAAGTAAACGAAGAGAAGGAGAAAACCCAAAGGAGGTTAGCTTGGAAAGTAGTGTCGCGTGCCGTACCTGTCAAATGCTTTGAATATGTCAAGCACTATCACACAAGTTTCCCCGTAGTTCCTAAGGGCGGGAAATCATAAATCAGTTAGATAGGAAAGCATATCATCAGTAGCCTCGAGCGCCGAAAACCGTACTGGTGATCGGAAAGAGAGAATTGAGATTCAGAGATCTAAGAATGGAGTAAATGGGTTTCATAGTTTAGAGAATAAAGTGAGAGCTATAGTGGGCGATCGGTTAGAAGGATAAAACAGAGCGGCTACCGTTCTTCCGTAGGTTGGGCATATGCGCGCTTCCAACACTTGGACGGAAAGGAGCTATTATTGAGGCATAGTAGAATATAGTTGAAACGAGTGGAGCGGGCCAGCAGAGAAGCACACTCCCTCAAAATTCGGGGAGGGACACCATTCCGTCCACCCGTCTTTCTAAAGTTCGTGGATTTCAGGAACCCATGCACCAGATCGATTGAATTACAGGCAAGGCATGGGACACCTCGAGAGGAGAAAGGGGGGGGGAAGAG
>JABUQX010065945.1:0-7500 GCA_015478945.1 Trachelipus rathkii | reverse complement strand
TGCAAGTCCATAAAACCTAAATACAATTTATTATTCTTCTCTTTTATTTTCTCATTCACTTGTTTCAACGTGAAAATTTTATCTACATATCCTCTACCACTTCTAAATGCACCTTGTTCTTCACCAATCAGTCCCGTAGTCACGAGAATGCACTCTTTAAGCAAAAATACCAGCATATTTCTTCCCTACAACACTCAATAAACTAATTTCAAAATAGTTCCTGCATGCAGTTCCCTTTATCTTCCTTACACTGTATATAAGCGTACTGGATTACTGCTCCCTTCCAACCTTTGTTGGAACTGATACCATCCATAAAATGCTTTTGGTTGCCAACAATTCAAATCTACTCAATCACACAACTCGCCTCCATTCTTATCATGCACCAGTAATTTCTATTTGATACCTGCAGATTACCATTTTCTTTAAATTTTCTCACTCTACCCATTTACCTCCTTACTAATGACCTCATCCCCAAAAATACCTATTCCTTCTAACACTTGCACCATCAAACCCACCCACACATTCAACTCAATTACCTCGTTTAATATACTCACTTCGCTACTATAAGAGATCTTGTATTTCCGCAAAATATATATCTTTTTATAGAGATCCCACATGAAGCGTGCGCGAGCCGGAGTATAACACCAATCCTATTCAGTCAGTTGTTTGAAAAGGCATACTTCCCCTTATTCTGTTCCTACCTTCTCACCACTTCCTGCCAGAATAGCGTTCCTATTCCCTCTGAGGTCCCCATCATCCTCTTAAGAAACTGCTCATTTACTCTTTTTTTTTTTTTTTTCTCCTCCTATGTATGCAATCTTTTAGTAGTCTTTTTTTTCCCTCCTTTCATAATTTCAAACATCTTCTTTTGGGACCTCATCATTGGTTTTTAGCGTCCATTTAACCACACTTCTTTTTACCTTCTAACCGATTTCATTCACTTTCATCTCCACCACTCATGTTAACATTCTTAATTCCTACTTTAGCACATCCACATATTTCTTTGGCACTGCTAACAACTGCTTCCTTCACTGCCTTGCCCAGCAAATTTGTTGTTTTTTTTCAACTTTGTTCACATCTTCAAACTGATTTATCTGCACAGGCCTCTTAAATTCTCTATCCTTATTAATTGTTCATTTTAACTTCTCACTTTTATTCTACCCACTTCCTTCCGTATACCCTTCCTCTCCATCCAAGCCCTATCTAACATAATTTAATTTTACATAAAAACACATAATGATCCGATAATCCCATTCCTACACCCCTCACTGATTTAACATCCAAACACATACTTCAACATCTTCTTCCCCAACATAAAAATAAATTCCACGCTTTTCACCTCGGACCCATCTCTGCCTACACATAAACTCTATGTATACTTGTTTGAATACCTCTGCTGTTTTAAAAGAAGGTACTGCCTTACGCACCTCCCTCTTTCCTCACAGCAGAATCAATCACCTTCCCACCACTCTCATATTTTCTCCGAACACCCCAAAGCCACCTGTCCTATACCAACCATTTTTTGATCACCTATCCAATCACTTATGCGTCACCCAACACAATCAATCCTGAAGCCTCTTACTCACCCCATCAAAAACATCACTCATCTTATTGTCCCAGAAAATCGCACTCTCTTCAACATCACCCTCAGCAGAACCTTATATCACAACCACAAATACCTGACCTTTTCAAACTTAAATTTATGTATTAGAATTTCTAGTACTCACACAAAACAAAATCTACCATAGCTCGTGTACACAGGATACTCATCAGAATTGCAACTCCCTATCTCTCCCCCTATCATTCCTTTCCACAACAGCACATATACATTTCCACACCACACCGCTTTCATTTTCACCCATTCCTTTATCTTCTTGTTATGATCACAGCGGGCAAATCAGCCCTTTCTAAATACTCCATCACCCTCGCTCTCTCATCAATTATTTCTTCTGACATTCTATTGTACCCAGTATGATTCATACATTTTTGCTGAAGGATGACAGAAGGTCGCTTACGGCGATCAAGACCTTCACTGGCATGCATTAGCATTCCTGTCGAAAGATAAGTGGTAGTGGGCAGCCCACCCAACTACCACCGTCCCCTTTTAGTCTCCTCCTACGATAAGCAGAACACACGCTTGTGAGCAATTCTTTCTCTCCTCATATTATATAAATATATATATATATATATATATATTATATATATATATATATATATATATATATAATATATTATAATATTATATATATATATATATATATAATATATATAGTAGAGTATATATACCGTTAAAATGAGCCAATTCGGGTCCCCAAAATCAAAGGGTACTCCAAAAATGCTTAGGTTATGGAACTTTATTTATTTATTTTTTTTTCAAAAATTTTTTTTGTAATGTTATTATTTAATCCTTTAGGAGTAGAATTAGTATAATTGATTGTAAATTAGATTTAGAGGAACAGATTTAGAAGCCGATAAGTAACGTGAACCGAATTGCCCCACGATTTTGGGGGAGGGGGCAATATTCGGCCCACTTCAATTTTCACATCCCTTAGAATCTTCATTAAAGTGTTTTATTTGATAGAACTATGATAAGTCTCACTCTCTTCATTTTACACACACCATAATGGTATTACAATTATGGTATTTTAAGAATTGGGTTCGGAAAACGTAATAAAAATGTTTTCGCGATTTTTCATTTTTTTGTCAAACTGCAAAGTCGTAAAAAAAAATGCTCGCCGAACGTAAGGAATTTCATAAATCTCTGTAAAGAGGTTTTTTAACACTGTAAAGTGTAAACTGAATTAAGGGAAATTCTTTTAGTTTGTGGTGAGCGTTTTACGATTTTGCGGATGTTTTGACAGAACAAACGAACCCGCAAACGCCTGTTGACAAAAATGAAACGCCAAGCGCAAAGCGTTTAGGTCTATTTTTAAACATAAACAATATTATTTTAAGGAAATTAGTTTGAAAACTAATTAAAATGTTTCAAGACCTTTTCTGGTTTGTCAAACAGCAGAAAATCGTAAAAAAATGCTCACCAAACGTAAGGAATTTCCCTAATTCTTTTGTATTCTATATTACACAGAATAAGGAAATTCTTTACATTTGGCGAGGGTTTTTTTACGATTTTGCGCTGTTTGACAAAAACGAACTGTAAGGGTAATGAATTCTGTGAGGTTGCAATTCTTTTTTATTTTATATTACACGAAGAATAAGTGAAATTCTTTACGTTTGGTGATCGTTTTTTTTACGATTTGGCGCTGTTGACAAAAACGAACGCAAACTCGAGCGTTTTAGGCATATTACGTTTCGTAAGAACCAATGCAAAAACGAAAACGGCTTAAGGGTCTGGCAAATCATCATAAGAGTATCCCTTTGTGATCCTGCCGTGTTACTTTTGCCGTAATTGTGAACCATCTTGCTGAAATAAATTTTACAAATTAAATTAGGCCTATAGTGAAAAAAAAAAAACCTTTTTTTTAAAAAAACCCCCCTTTTTTTAACCTAATTTTTTTTTCCTGCTCGAGGTTTAAAAAAAAGTGTAAAAAAAATATTTTAAACATTATATTTCGAACATCTTTTTAAAGAGTACTAAAAAATTTAAATTTAATGAAGATTTCAATGTGGACCGAATTGCCCTCACGAAAATAGTAGAGCTGGACCGAATTGGCCCCATGTTACAATTTTATAATAAAACATATTTATCTCTGTCCTAATGATTCCAAACGATTGGCATTAAGTTTATTGAACTATTTTTAAGTACTTATTAATCTGGTCACAATAATGTAGTACAATTTATTTTGACCTTAGATTCTTAGCAATAAGGCCTAAAATTTACCCGACTTATAGGCTATCAGGTAAAAAATAAAAAAATCGCATTGCAATTTGGAATTAAATTAAAGGTTTCATAAAAAATTAATACCTAAGACATAAACCACATTATTTTACATCTTTAAAAGATATATTTACATTGTAAGGCGTATTTTGAGGCCAACTGGACTGAAGTTGAGTATAGGATATAGAACTTGTCATAGTTATATTATATATAGTATATTATATATATATATATAATATATATATATATATATATAATATACTATATATAATATATAATATAATATATATATATATTAGAGAGGTGTAGCTTATATTCTCAACTCCGCATTTGCATTGGTATCCACATGAATTTTTTTGCGGAGCGGATAGATTTATTCATTTATGAATTAATGAAAATTTCAATTTACTCAATTTGCTAAATGGGTCAATCCATTTTTTTCCGTACCGCTGATGGCCGTTTGATTTTTGAAAACTTTTAATTTCATGGGGTTAATGTTATCCCTGGCAAGTTCAAAACCACCATTCGTTTTTGTTAGATTTACTCTGGTTGTAACAGAGTGAGCCAAAATGTTTGACCAGGTGGAGCAAATTTATCACTTAATAGAGGTAACATCATTAAGTCATATCTCCATATTTGGTAATTTCTTATACCAAAATTTCATAGGAGAGTGTTTGTTAGGGATACCTTTAGATACATTGCCTTTCCCTGTTTTGTTTTTGGGAAAATAATATCTTGCATTTTCTCCAGGGTTGAAACATGAATCCGAAAAAAATTGTGTTTTAAAAAATCGAAGAAAAATTTCCATTTTTCGGTATTTTTATTAAAAGAAGAAATAATTAAAATTATAAATTTTGTGTTATGATACATACTAAAGTATGGTTTAACTTAATCTTATTTGAAGTTTGGTAAAAATATTTTTAAAAAAAATTCTAACAGGGTGTCCAAATATATATAGCATGAAGTGCCGCGGAAAATTGATAACTTTGAACCTTAATATCTCTGATGTAGTAAGTGCTAAAAATCTGAAAATTCCACACATTATACTATACCATAGATGTTCCTTTACCTGCAATATTGACTTTGGTATTAGCTTGTTTTAAGAAATACAAGCCATTCAAAAAATGCCCAAAAAAAAATTTTTTTTTTTTAAGTTGTGTTATGATTAGCATACGTAGGCCTACTCGTAATAAAAAGTACCTATATTGTTAAAGAGTGTAAATATTATTATATTAATTAGAAATTATAAAATTTATTGTCATAATTACTTTTTTTTTCAATTTTTAGTTTTAAATAAAAACAATGAAAATAAAATTCATAATTTTGGAAAAATTTCACCTTTGGAAAATGTCAATAAAATATAACCTAGACTTGTGTTATTTCAGTACTAATTATAAAAACATGTATTAACACATACTTAAACATTTTAAATATATAAAATTAGTTTTGGATAAACACAGACGTAATATTATTTAATGACCGTTTCTCCCCGACGCCACTGGCCGGTTTTTCCGATTCAATTGTTTGGAAAATGGAATTTTTAAAAAAAAAATTTTTAAAAAATATTTATTTCGAGATTTTGATTAGTTTCATTATTCGTTATGACATTAAGAAACGTCAAATGTGAGAAAAAAACATTAAGTAAAGATGTAACTTAAAAATTTGACTATTTTTATGATTCATTAAAAAAAAAAAACGGCGATTTTGACCGAATTTCCCCCATTTTTACGGTACCTATATATATAATATATATACTAATATATGTTTATATATATGATATATATAATATTTATAATATAATATATATATATATATATATATATATATATATATATATACCCAACACAAACAAACAGCGACACACATACGCCAGCATAACCCACAACAAGCAGAACACAAACCACTCAAAACAGAACCCACACCACTCACCATACACACCTGAAACTAACACAACAAAACAAACAACACCACACGGCAACCGATAAAAATAGACAATACTACATAAACACTAAATCAATCAAGCTCCAAAACACGATATATACAAAGCCATGACGTGTTATAAATAATCATATCAACTTTATATAAAACCGCGACTCACGACAACAGCACACACAAACAGTTTTTTTTAAGACACAAATATGGACCCGCCACCGCACTACCTACCCTCTCACCTGTGTATTGTATCGAGTCAAGCTCATCACCTAACCATCGCAACGAAACCAGCCAACACCGATACAAACAGACCGAGCAGAACACAAGCACAACTAATCACAAAAAAACTAACTCAGAGACAACACGACCTCTGACCACACTAAACAACAACACACAGAACACACAACAGATACATAACAGACAACATCGAATCACTCCACCGCCATGCCCACACCACACAATTATACACACCCACAATACCCAAATATCCACAGTGCACTGGTGCTTCTCCCTAGAACAACACACAGAAACGCCTACGAACTACTATTAAACTCTATAATATAAACCTACCAAACTGTACACATACAAGTCACAGATTCACTTAAATAATCATATATACCAGACAACAACCACAAACGCCCCACAAAGCACACACACCGAACGCACGAGCAACCACCAACACAGCAACCACCCACAACATCGGATAAAGCTAACCTACAACAACAACACAACCAACGGGCCACAGTCACCACGGTAACACGACACGAACAGACAGCTATAGTAAATTTGGATGAAAACCACAAGTCTAAGTTATATTTTATTTGACATTTTTTTAGTCAATTTTTTCCCAAATTATGAATTTTATTTTCATTGTTTTTTTTTGCTAAATAAAAATTGAAAAAAAAAAGAATTAAATGACAAAAAATTTTAATAATTCTAAATAAGTAATAATAATAAATATTTACACACATTAACAATATAGGTACTTTATATTACGAGTTAGGCCTACGATGCTCAATCATAAACAAATAACTATAAAAAAAAAAATTTCTTTTGCAATACTTCTGAAATGCTGTATTCTCAATTAAAAACAAGGCAACAAATACACAAGTCAAATATACGCAGGTGAAAACAGGAAGAGCATATAAATTATCAGTCTATACACGTGGGAAAAGATTTCAGAATTTTCAGGAACAACTCTACACCCAGTGTTGGATTTAGATTTGAAGCAACCGATTCCGAAAATTTGATTTTTTGGACACCCTGTAAATTTTTTTAAAAATATTTACTAAACTCCAAATAAGATTTAAAACCCTACTTTAGTATATGTATCATCACACAAAATTTTAAATCGTTAAATCTCATTTCTTCTTATTAATAATACACCCACGGAAAATGAAATTTCTTCGATTTTTAACCCAATTTTTGCATGCAGTTCATGTGAAATATTATTTTACCACAAAAAAAAAACAAGAAAGGCCAAATTACCTAAAGTATCCCTAACAAATCACTCTCTATGAAATTTTGTATAAGAATTACCAATATGAAGATATGACTTAAAATGTTACACTCTATAAGTGATAAATTTTGCTCACCCTGTTAAACCAGAGAAAATCTACAAAAACGAATGGTGGTTTTGAACTTCCAGGGATAACATTAAAGCCATGCAAAATATAAAAGTTTCAAAAATACGAGCGGCCAACTTCCATTATTTGGTACGGAAATCTCTTCAC
>JABUQX010065944.1:0-15547 GCA_015478945.1 Trachelipus rathkii | reverse complement strand
TATGGTACTCCTTCTTTATATAACTTAAAGTAGTTATATATTATTGGCAATGGCCATATTGATATTAATTATTTAGAAACACAACACACATACACACACACACCACTATATCAACTACACACACACACCCACACACACACATAGCACACACACACACACACACACAACACACACCACTACAACACACACGCACGACTGCTTTAGTAGTTAAGCTAACAGTAATAAATTTATAGGAAATGTATTTTAATTGTGTTGGAAGACAAATATAAGATTTGAGAGTCAACAAAATGCACAGCCACACACATCCTACACTCAGCCATAGGCACTCATAAGCGACTTGCACACATCTTATCTGAATCCTCATATTTTAATATTAACTCTATTTTACTAAAATAACATCAAAATATTATCAAAGTTTCTTTAAAATACTATACATATTAATAAATCAACCATGGGTATCTTTTGAACAGGAATGTTAATTTATTACATTAACTGTTTTTAAAACGCTTTTTTGTTTTTATTTTATTCCGAAAGGATCAAAAATAAGGGGATTTATTTTCTCAAAATAATTTTCTTAAAAATTTTATTAAAAAACATAATATTTAAAGAAAAATATTGCAAAGCCAAGTAAATACAGAAAAAAATTATAATAAGGCAAGCCCCTAGCACCCTCTACACCAAGCTAATTGACCACGTTTTTGTTCACGCCATATTGAACTTACTTGTTCTTTACTCAACTTCTTAGCCATGTAAATATGTATAAAAAAAATACAAAATAAAGGTTCTTCCAATTCTGTTTTAACATAACATGTATTTGTATTAAAATCTATCTTAACGAAGTTTTTATTAAAAATAACAATTATTTCACTTACCCATATCGTGTGTAATATTAATATCGATCGATAGTGAAAACATAAAAATTTACAAATAGTTTTTTTATAAAAATAATTCAGGATTTCTTTATTATTAAATACTAATGTACATTGGAAATCCAACACGAGAAAACACAACAACCCCGCACTCCTTACAGAATACTTTAAACCCTACATAATTATATAAAATGTGTTGAAAAATAACTACTTTAGGGCAAATGAGCCAATTTTATTGCTGGAAGTGGTCTGATTACCCCAGTTCACTCCCCACCTAAAAGAAATGGACATAAAATTACGTTAATTATCAGCCGATTTGGACTATATAAACACCAAAAATTATGGTAGCTATTTTTTATCACCAAAATTTTGTTTTTGGTTGTTTTTTCTGTGACTGTAGCATAACTTCAGGTTATACGGATAATATTCAAATTTTTCAAAGACAATCCATTTTGGAATATTTTTACATATTCAACTTTCAGATTTTTTTTGCAATATATGAACTTTGAAAGTGTATCATTAAAATATATGCCATAGTATGCGGTACCTACATTTAATTACAACTCATTATATACCGTATTTTACATTTTTCGAAATTTTAGTTCTCTCTCCTGCAAGCGATTGGTTCCAATTTCCATAACCCATTTTTTGTGAATTTGAAAGTGAAAATACTCATAAAAAATTTGATTTTTTGATTTATTACCCCATTACCAGATGGCAACATCAAATTTTCAGGAGGCTTGTATAGTCGGGCAAGATGCTTTTATTTCTTACTTAAATAATTGTTTTGTATACTCAATTAAAAAATTTCAAAAATTAACAAAAACTCTCACCCAACTATATTTCTAATTTTGGAAAAATTTTGTGCCGGACAAAGAACAAATCCAAACCCTATTGCTAGCCTATACAAAGAAACGTACATCTCAAGTGGATACCAAACCTAATTGCAATTTATTATTCTTAATAATAATTAGGTACATATGGAGTATATATAGTATAGTATATATAAATATATAATATATATAATAATATAATATAGGTATATATATACTCATATATAAAGTACTATTACTACTACTAATAATAAAGCTATTTATATAATATATCATATACTATCATTATATTATTTTATTATATTCCAGCGGATTATTTTAATTAATATATAGTATAATATCTTAGGTAATTATATATAATTATATTATGTTGATATACATAGAGATATATAATAAATATTTTTATCTATATATAAATATATTAATAATATATCGTAAAATTATTGTTAAGATAATATTTATTTATATAAATTTCTATTTTATTATTATTGATGAGAATTATGGTTATATTTATATATACCCTTTTATTTTACTTTCTTTAAATAAATAATTTTTAACATTTGTATGTTAAGATGTTTAAATAAATAAAACCCAGGTAAGACTCAGGATATGAAAAACATGTTTTTACATAACCGTAAAACCAAAAAAGCGATAAAATAATTCTCGACCCAATCCACAATACGAATGCTTTAAATTGGTTTCTATTAGAGATATTAGTGGAAATTGAGCGTGCGCGTGTCCAACTCACAAGAGGTAAGTTGTGTAAAACATTTCTTCTTGACCAGTGCTTAAAAGGATTTCTCTAATTTCCAAGTACCAGCAATAGTTTCAGTGTTGGAAAATATATTGATATAACATAATAATAACATTGATTCTCGATTCTTGGTCATATACTGCGAAATTACCTTTGTTGATTGCTCTTTGTATTAGGCTTTATAGAATGCGGGCAGCCTGGGGAATACAAAAAAAAAGGTTTATTCCTAAATTTATAGGGGAAAGAAACCTAAGGACCGTTTTAATTAATATGCATTCCTATCTATTTTTACAGAATAGAGGATCAGATTTTGAAATATATCTTTGGAACCTGCTTTTATTAGGCCTAAACTCGCCACGGCGGTAGACAAAAAGGGTCTGTTATCCTAATTATTAGGTCTCTAAAGTAGTTATTTCAACACCATTTTACATGAAGAGGTTCAGTTTCTGATTACATACTTTAAAAATAGTTGTTATTCTTAATGCTGCTACTGATTGCAAGATAAATAATAAAGAAAAATTTAACACGAAATAATTATTTAAAAAAACTTTTGAATATTTTAGACATGGGTATAGAGCGAAATAATATAAAATAAGTGAAATAATTGTTTAATTTTTAAATAAAAACCTAGAATGATTTTTAATAAAATACATGTTATGTTAACAGAGAAAGAAAACTTATTTTGATTATTTATATACTTATTACATGGCTAAAGATTGATGTAAGACCAGATAAGTCAAAGAACAAAACGTAGGCATAGCTTAGATGTAGAGGGAAAGTGAGCTAGGGGCTTGCCTTACTGAATTTAACTGACAATATATTACAAATTTACAAGGGTACTTTCAATTAATGTTGTTATTATTATACTTTCAATACCAAAGCAGTATATCGAATAAATTTTTAATATCTTAGATAGTTACAACACTTATTTGATAGACAAAAAAGTATTAAGGACAGTTAGATAAGAAATTCTTTGTTTCAAAGATAATGATTGATTTTTCTTTTAGAAGTTTTAAAAGAAACTTTTAGGAAATAATTGTTAGTTATAATTTGGAGATGAGTAATATAAAGTGTGTACGTGGGGTTTAATTAAAAACATAAATGTTTTAATATTATACGTTATTGTTGGTGTAAGGAGCTAAGTTGTGTTCGTGGGGCGTGTGTGTGATTGCTGTTGTGTGTGTAAAACATTCCGTTGGTTGTGTGTGTCTGTGTGTGTGTGGTTGTGTGTATTGTTGATGTGTGTGTGTTCTAAATAATAAATAACAATAGGCCTGAAGTAAATAATAACTATAGTTTGATAATTTAATAACATATAACAAAAATTGAGAAAACTAAATATTAGTTAAAAATAAATTAATCCATTAGGAATAATAAACAATATTATATGAATCAATATAAATCCATTTAAATTAACTAATAAAATATAAATAAAAAAGTATTCAAAATCAAAATATCAAAAACATTAGCTGTAATTCAATATAATGAGTTATAAGCACTTAGCATACAAACATCATATAGAGTTAAATGCCTTCTCTCAGTTCTCTAAAACAGGTAAACGAATAAGCCTACCTCTAACTCCGCATTTTAGGTCTAAGGTAACATCTGCTATTGATTTTACCTGCTTCTAAGGTATTGTTACATGTTATACTAAATATTATTGAGATTCAAAGCAGCTAAATCACTATATCAGTTCTAATAGCATCTCAAATACAGTAAAACAAAAGTCATACTCTACTAGCGCCGTTCCTCTCTTCGGCTTTCTTTCAATCTCTGCTTCCTACCATCCTTCTCTCATCCTGACTTCTACTGATCTTTACTGCTTAAGGTCTGTTCACCGTTTTCTCATCGATTCTTCACAATATTGTTGCAGTGTTTAAAGCCTCATGTCATTATAACCTTCTACTGCAGTTCGTGCGTTCTGTAAGCAGTGTCTACAACTCGCTACGCGTATTCTACATCCAAATCAGTCATCATCTCAATTCCTCCTCTCTTACTGCGGTGTCTACATTAGATCAACTGGAGGTACCAACCTTCTATTGAAACTTGGTAAACTAGGAAAGAACCTTTACTGACGCTTATAAGGTTCTCGGCATCAATACTAGTAATTTGTTTATTACACAATGCAGGCATCCAGTAACCGACACTTACGTCGTACAATTGTAGGTAATAATAAATAATGAGTAATAATATAATGCGAGGACACTTTCATGAAGTTTATTTGTTATATTTACTTCTCTTTTATTAAGAATAGAAAAAGATATTGATAAAATTTAAAAAAAGTATTTATAAGCAGTAAAAAATAAATATGAAAAAGATTCAGTCATATTGGTTCTCGCTAATTTCCTGAGCGTAACTGGAAACTCTTTACCGAGGATTCGCAAAATGGTATTTAATTGAAAAATGTTTAAAGTATATTTGAATTATAAAATCTAGTTGGAATTCTTGAATAGATATATTTTGAAAGAATATTCTATTATTGAATTAGATCTATTACATTTTAGATATCATAATTTATCGTATTATGATATCGCGCGTAAAATATTTATGTGCTCTTGCTGCGCCAAGCACGGAGCGGCTATAGGATAACGCATTAGGGAATAATTGCGCCTGCTAGGCGACACGTCGGCAGGGCAGAGATCGCCGTAAGGAAATATTGCAGCCTGCTAGGGCCTTACACGTCGAGGGCGGAGCATGGGATTAAACGACGGATTGCTGCATGCCTTCGGATGCGCTAGGGTGTTATTTTATATTATATCCATCCTTTGCGTATAGGGTATGAAGGGTCGCAATGCTGCGCGTATCCAGACGTTGAGGCAGCTTATGAACCTAGTGGTAGAAAATGATAATTATTAACTCATTTCTTGGTGATGTAAGGTTAATGGTAAGGTTAGAGAAATTAACTAGAAAATGCTTAAACATCATTAGTAATGTTAAAAACATATACCTAGCAACTAGTGATAAATATACACCATTTAACTTTCCTCAATTTATCCTTTAATACATAAGGGTTATCAGTTTACATAATTATTGGTGATATTCTTATGAATTACAGAGTAGAAAAAGCTAACTCATTTACTTAGGTACGCATCCTTATAGATCAAACTTGTTAAATATTACACCATTACTATATTCCTCTGTATTATCTTTTAAGTGGAAACGTCATGGTTAGCTAGACATCTTATATATTAGGCCAGTATTCATAGCTATAGAGGGTTTGGGGGGGAGCCCGTCAAAGGATACCGATTACCTCTGAGATAACCCAATGACTACAATTAATTATTTCTATGAGTCATCAAGATGAACCGACAAGATAGACCAGTGATAATATCCGATCAACACGGGATAACATGCATACATAATCCATGAGTAACTAACGTTAAGGTATTCATATAAAAAGTGCATAAATATGATCAATATATCAAAGATATTGAAAACCTATTACAAAGGAGCTGAATGAGTCATCCAAGTAGGATAATAAGGCAATCCAAAGGTATAAGGCTTTTGTGGGCACTGGGGTACTTTCAAGAGCTGAACTGTATCGAATGCAATAATCTCGCCAGTGTGTGTAGTGTAGTGCCATACATGCTGCTCGATGCTGTATACGTGTGTTGAGGCTAGTGTGTTATAATGGGCTTATATTAGTTCTATGTGTTAGAGTGTACAGCCTCGCTATATTATAAATTGTTCAATAGTGTTTGTTGATTAATGATAGTAAAGTGATAAAGTGATTCTATGGAGAGTGTTATAAGTGCCCTTTATAAGTGCCTATGGCTGGGAGGAATGATAGGATGTTGTAGTATCTGCATGTGTGTAATGAGTGTGTGTGTGTGTGTGTCTATAATATATAGTAACTCATATAGTTTATAGTTTTTTTTGGTTGTGTTTAGTGGTGATAGTATGAATGATAGCGTAGTGGATGAGTGTCTACTATTTCCACTGTTTCCGCAAGTGTGGAGTAATAAAGGTGTTAGTTAGTATCTGTAGCTCGAGAGATGTTTGAGTGTGGCTATCGCGTGTGTCGTTTGTATAGGGTTGTGTTGTGTTTGTAGGGCATGATTACAATTTACAAAAGATTCTTTAACTTACTTACTAGCTATGATCTCTTTTTATATATTTTAATTGGGAGTTTTATTTATTTAATGTTAGTGAGTGTTGAAGTTATGTGATAGTGAAAAGAGCGCTTCTTCATTAATTTAATTCAGGCCAAAAAAGTTATTAAAAATAATAAAAAATAAAACGCTAAATTTACTTACAAAAAGACTTATAATATAATATAATATATAAATTTAACTGCCTTTTTTTTAAGATTAGATTATACATTCATAGTAACTACAAATCAAAAATATCTCATACTTATATAAATAAATTAATAAATATGTACATATAAAAATAAATAATAACTAATTAAGCTTATATATAACTACTAGATATTAATATATCTATGGGAGGCTATAGGGGGATGATGAACTGTATTTCATTATTATTTTGAATATAAAGTTTGTTTTTAACCGGTTGTGGGTTTCCCTCACGTGTGTTCGTCCTAGAACCTACTACCGCGTTTGTTCTCTAAAAGATATCGACTCTCGTGCTGTGCTTCTCCGTGCGATGAGACCTAATAAAAAGAAAATAAAAATAATTCAAATAAAAATAAAAATAATTACAATACGTAAATAATTAAAATAATTCAAATAAAAATGATTAAAATACGCAAATAATTAAAATAATTCAAGTAAAAAATAATTGCAATACGTAAATATTTATAATTCTAATTCTCTCTAATTCTTTCATAACTCAATCTATAAACAAATTGAATAACTAAGGCGACATAACACATCCTTGCCTCTACAGAATATTAAATTTAAACCTCTCTCTCTCAATTTATTCTTACACCGCTTCACTATCGTCAATTCACACTTTTCATCCATTTAGAAGCATACCAACAACACCATATATTACTAACACCTGCCATAGAGCTTCCCTATTAATCCTATCATACGCCTGTTGCAAATCCATAAAACCTAAATGCAGTTTATTCTTCTTCTCCCTTATTTTCTCAGTCATTTGTTTCAATGTAAAGATTTGATGCACACATCCTCTACCAATCCTAAGCCCACCTTGTTCTTCACCAATCAGTCCTTCAGTCACTCGACGCAGCTTTTTCGACTAAAATACCAGCATATAACTTCCCTACAACACTCAATAAACTAATTCCCCTATAATTCCTACAGTTCCCCTTATATAAGGGTACTATTACTGCTCTCCTCCAATCCCTCGGAACTATACCCTCCATAAATGCTTTATTAAACAACTTCCAAATTCCAATCAATCACCATCTCGCTCCGTGTGCTTGATTATTTTCACCATGTTAATTCTACTCCTTTACCTAGTTCCCATTTACCATTTCCATCACTTTCTCACTCTAACCCATTATCTCCTCCTTGTTAATGACCTCTTCCCCAAAAATACCTTTCCTTCTTGCACCATTCAAACCCACACACAATTCACCTTTACCAACTTCATTACTGTTTAATATTATACAGATTCTCGGTGTTTTTTCCACAATCCCCTTACATCCATTTCATCAGTTACAAAAGCACCATCATTATTCATTATTCTAAATAGGTTCCCTTATTCTTCCACTATTACTTTTCACGGCTGTTCCACCAGGAAGAGCTTCCTATTCCCGTTCCGTATAAGTACCTCATTCGTATCTCTTCTTTTCAGACACTGTTCAATCTCAACCTCTTTCTCTCAAGCTACTAAAGTACCACGACCATTTTCTTTAACCTTCTCTTCTTCAATCAAAGGTTTCTACATTGCTTTCATCCATTGTTATATACTTCTTCAGCAGATTGATTTGGTAGGTCTTAACTACCTCTCCTACCATGATCTTGTAGTTATCTTTGCCATAGGGCTCGATGACCTCGAATGGCCCTCCCCATCTCATTAACATCTTGTTGTTGGAGGTTGGAATCAATACAAGTGCTTTATCACCCGACTTCAGTTTTCTGCTTCTTGCGCTCTTATCGAATTCTTTTTCTGAGTTATCTGAGCCCTTGCTAAGTTTTCCCGTGCGATCTTTAATGTATCATTTAGTCTCTCCGGCAAATCAATCACGTACTTGCACGTTGATCTTGCCTCTTCTGGGTTTATATCTCCTGCCCAGATTTCGTGGAGGATTTGCATTGGACCCCTCACAGAGAGTCCATACAGCAGTTCGATTGGAGAGAACCCTGTAGACTCCTGTGGGGCCTCCCTATACGCAAACAACAAAGGCTCGATGTATTTGTGCCACTCTCTCACCTATTCACTGCACATTCTTTTTAACATAGACTTAAGGGTACCGTTAAATTTTTCAGTCAGTCCTTGACTCATGGGATGGTAAACACTAAAAAAATTTGTTTAACATTCAACATCTTCGTCACGTCCCTCATCAGATTGGAAGTGAATTGGCGCCCATTATCACTTAAAATTTCTCTAGGCACACCTAAGCGCATAAATGTAGTCATCAAGCTTTCGGTGACTTTTTGGCCCGAACAGCTTTTGAGCGGAATAGCTTCGGGGTATCGTGTGGCGGCGTCTACCAATGTCAAAACGTATTGATGGCCCTCTGAAGATGGTGGCACAATAGGACCAATTAAATCAATAATAACACTTTTGAAAGGTTTTTCTATTATTGGCATGGGGCATAGCGGCACTTTTGAAACTCTACTTTTTGAACAAGTTCGCTGGCAAATATCGCAGGAGTAACAGTACTTCGTTACATCCATATAGATATTTGGCCAGTAGAATTGCTGGGTGATTTTCCCCATGGTCTTCTTCACCCCCTGGTGGCCTCCAAACACTTCGTCATGCGCCACACTTAGTACTTTATTCCGGTAATCTTTTGGCACCACGAGCACATTTCTTTCTAATTGGTTCTCAATAATTCTTTTGTAAAGCAGTCCATTAATCAAAACATATTTGCCTTCGTTCTACTCTACAGATCTCCAAACTCTCTGTACGGTGGTGTCATATTTTTGTTTATCTTTAAATATTGATCTGTTTTGAATCAACTCCTGGATCTGCCCTTCATCTGTTTCAATGATTTCTGTAGGAGCAGCAACATTCTGAGCTTCAGTCTTAAATCCTTATTTACATAACCTTCACTTAGAAGCTTTTCACCAGATAATATGGTATTTGGGGCACAGCAGATACATAGATGTCTAAATTACTATTTACAACTGGCACATCTGATACGTAGGTATCATTTAACTCTTGATCAACACAATTTTCGGCACTAAAATTTCTTTCAGGTTTCGGTTCTACGAACACAAGTGCCTCCACAGGGTAGTCCGTATGCTCCTCAGTTGATGGTTTGCTAACTTCACACGATGGTACCAAATCTGAAATCTTTTCATCCTCCACACCCGCCTCACAATTGACTTGATCCTCAGGGCCGGCGTTTCGCCTATCAAACGATTCATCCTCAGAATCCTCATCAACCTTCTCAACGATGGGGAACAACAGCTCCTTCTGGGCTGTCCCGTCCTTCTTACATCGAGGACCCAGACACATAGTCTCTTTCCATACGTTGTTTGGTTGAAACGGGGGTAATGCCCTTTCTATATTGCCCAGTATGAGGTCATACACTACGTCCGGCATAACTGCCGCTGTCGCTCTCCCGACGAAGTATGGGGTGTTCAACACGACGTCTGCGAGTGGGACTCTCTTGACTGAGCTGTCCATCAACTTCATTGTTGCATACCTGCCGGTATAGCTTTCCTTCGGCACAAATTTCTCGCGCAACACTAGTGCGTTACACCCTGTATCTCGAAGTAACCGAACGCGATAACCATTGGCAAAGCCATATGTGATAGGTAGGTGGTGCGAGTAACCTTCTGTGTCACCCACCATACAATAATCTGAGGGAATAGGGGCTCTTCCCTCTACTTTGTCAAGACTTGTCCATCAACGGAAAGATCCGCGGACGCCACTGCACTCTTCCCATCATCTCTCTGCCGATTGTTGTTGAAGTTTGTGTTTCTATTGTAGCTGTTAAAATAGGGCGGTGCCCGACAATCTCGTGCCATGTGACCCCTTTTCGAGCACTTGTAGCAAGTTACAACGCTCCTTGGTTCGCTGCTGCTGCGGTGACTTTCGTGCCTCTCATTGCCTCCTGCAATATTCCTGGCTCCGTTGTTCCTTGGTCCTGGTGTTTGTTGGTTTGTGGCTATATTATTGTAACTTTCGCTATTTCTGTTGCTACTACTTGGCTGTCTGTCTCGATAGCTTTGACTGTTATCATTGTGACTGTGACTGTTACTGTGACCGTGACCTTCTCTCTAGCGCGAAACTAAATTCATATTATGTGCTTGTAAATAATTTTCAGAGCTTTTAATAATTTCCTGCATATCCTTACCATTCTTTTCCTTTAAGAAGGTAGCTAAATCTTTTGGGACCGTATTTAAATACTTATCTATGGTGAAGAAATTAATCAAGTCGTCTGCGGTCATCTTCACCTCCGCCGCGCGATCCACTTCTTTAGAGCATCAAAGATCTTCCTCATATAGACTTTCAGGTTATCATCATCTGAGGGCGCAATAGACTTGTACTTGGCGCAATACCCGCTTTCAGTTAGATTGATTCCCCATTCTGATATATATATATATATATAAATATATAAATACATATAATAATAATAATAATATAATAATAATAATAATAATATAATAATAATAATAATAATAATAATAATAATAATAATAATAATAATAATAATAATAATAATAATAATAATAATAATAATAATAATAATAATAATAATAATAATAATAATAATAATAATAATAATATATATGATAATATATAAAATTTATAAATAATAATATAAAGGAACTATAATTACGGTTTTGAATGCTATAATATTACCAACATTGCATCTCCTATTGCATATAATTTACATGTGATTACAGATAATATACATGTTAATAATAGGCGAAATACTTTATGATGTCGTGTTATTCAATTATTTCACAATTTATTTCACAAAATTACAAAATAAGTTTCACAACTTTAGCATAAAATGAAATTGAAGAATCAAAAAAAAAAACAACAAAAAAATCAAGAACAAAAAACTCTCTTTTTCTTCAAATCACTTTATTATTAAAGACTTTCGAGTCACTTTAATAACAAAAACCACTTATTTATCACTTATTTAGGCGTTTCCTTATCAACGCTAAATAGAGAGTAGATAGAAATAATTAAAGTATTCCTTATTATTATTTTCATCAGTCCTTTTCAAAAAGTTATTGAGATTTATTTTTATTTTTTAGTTAACAGAAAAACCTAGAAAAGAGGAAAATAGTACAAAAAAGTTTAAAGATTTAAAGTACATTACGAGATTGTCGACAAAGTTGTCCTAGATGTGTCGGGATAAAGATTGCGACATTCTGATACCACCTGGAGGAGATATTGTCTTTGATCTTCGTCGTGTGTAAGGGTCTGGCTGTAATCTTGAATAAGTTTAACTCCCCTTTTTGCAATGTCATTAACAACTCTTAAATGTGCCACCAGGCCCAAGAGGCATTTCGTCATTCACAAAATTCTGTCCTTCCAGACCACTAGGATCCTCATGTAGAAAGTTTAATGATATGTTACATTTTTCAAAAAAACTCAGGCTTTGTTCAGTTATGAAAACGGACAGGTCTTCTCCTTGAAATATTGACACTCCCAATCCTCTGACAAACTTCATCTTCTTTATCATCTTTACAAGATAAAATCTTTTCGTCCATTTTCTCTTTTAATACTACCGAGACATTCTCATCAAATAAAGCAAAACAAACGTGCTCTGGCTTAAGGTACCATAAATGATTTAAGAACTTCTGTAAAACTTTCTCCGAAACACCTCTGTCAATTTCTCGTATTAATATCTTGATCAAATTTAAAAATCTAAGTTTTTAGCTGTGATAGCATTGGATCAGTAAACCACATTTTAACATATAATATAATAATAAGCAATTGATGTCCCTCTCCGCAGTTGTATTCTGCTTCTGTTAATGGAAACTGCTCTCGAAACAAAAATATTTTAAGTGCATAAATGGCTTTTGCCATCGATCGGGCGTGACTGAATGCAACAGGAGCCCTAAATTTTACATTCTCCGGAGAGACTTTTCCCATGAAAATCAAACATAGGTTGGTAGTTCTAGATAATCATCTCCTTAGGTGATGTTCTTGTAGCTCACTTTGCAGAAAGCTCCTACTTCGTCTTGATATTTTAATAGGGTATGTTGAATTATCTGGTCACAATTCCTACTTTGTACAGGTCTGGTCTATATTAGACCAAGAAACGGAATCTGAATATTTCTCGTTGAGGACCAGTGGTTAACCCCCATTTGCAATCAGTGCTTTTGGATCCTCAAAAAATGTGATGACAAGGCCAAATAAATAACAGGTAACCTGTGCTTTCTGTGGCAGTACAAAGCTCCCTTCTACTGTGACCATGTTTGGCGGTGTAGTGTCAAACACATGATGTGCATTTTCCTTCTTACAGTCTTTTAAACTTTCAGCTACAGCTTTTGACTGAGAATATCCTGTACTATTCTCTAAAGCTGGTACCCCTAAAAGCTGCTCCTCTTCTCCATTGCTCACAAGAATGGCCAACCTCTCAACATTTTGGATGTTTGGTAACATCTTACCATCCCAGTGTACAACTGTTCCCTCCAATTTCTTATTTTGAAAATTATTTTTTATTTTATCTGCTCTTTGTTGCCTGAATAAATTTCTACGTTTTCTAATAGTGCTACGGCTCAAATTCTTTTTCAGTCATTAACATCTAACGCTTAACTGTTTCATGTGTGTTGTGGTGACCTCATCCAGACCATTATTTTGTTACTATTATACTATTAATTTTTATTATTTAATATGTCTTTTCAAACAATTTTATTATATAAGCTGGATCTTTAAGTTTAAAATAGGCGTATCTAATCGTCAATAATAAATAGAAAATTAATAACAGTGTCTTATAACTTCATTTGTTTAATAATGATTTAGCATAAGAATCATAGATGCTTGAAACCAATAAAAATTCTAATAACAAATTAGTGTTCCTCTTTATTTTTAACTTATTCTACCTATTCTTTATTTATCTTTATAATTAGTTGTTATAACATCTCTTATGCATAATATCTATTTCGTTAATGATTCAAGTTATTACGGTTTCTGACAAATACCTGTACTGTTATTTTACGATTATTTTCCAATGTGCTTCCCAATTTGTTATCTAGTGTATCTTCTATGTATCTATTCTTCTAACTATCTTTTTGTATTTATGATTCTATTTAAACTAATTTAGCATAAGAATATAAGTATTGATGATTGAATATGAGTCAAATTATAATAAATAATGTTATAATAATGCAAAATTAAAAAATAATTGAGTGATCGCTGGGTTTAAACAAATGCGTACAATTCTTTTCATGTACTTTTTAGTTAAATCTGTAGTAATAATAAAAAGAAAAACAACAAAAAAATAAAATTGCCTTATTTAGTGCATGATGATGATTGACAGTGTCAGGTATATCTAAGAAAAAACTAGAACTACAACAAAAAATGAGTTATCCACTTTAAAGCTATTATTATCAACTTTAAAAATTCCAGGTACTCTTATTTTCCTTCCTCCCGATTACGGTTGTCCAGCAAACACTAAAATGTGATTTTGATTAAAATGCAATTTTCCCAAACTTTAGACCAAATTTTAGGCCAAATGCGGGACAGGTTAACCACCTTCGATCGACTTTCTGAAATTTACTTCACTGATTTTTATGTTTTGTTATTGTTGATTAGAAAGAATGAAAAGAATTATTTTAATTATTATAAGCTTGGACAGTTAAAATATGTATATATATCTGCAAATATATATATATATATATATATATACATGCTATATATATACCATATATATATATACCTCTCTCTCTCTCTCTCTCTCTATATATATATATATAATATCATATATATCTTATATATATATATATATCAAGAACTTTCAAACCAGATCTTGGTTTCCTTTTTCAAGTGAGATAATAAAAATGACAGAATATTAAAAGAAAACTAAATAGTTTATTACATATGTCGCAATAACAAGCAATATTTTAAACAAAAATTACTTATTTATATTCATATATATATATATAATATAATAATAAGAAGAAAACTAGAATACAACAATGTATTGGTATGTATTACATATGGCGCAATAACAAGCAATATTTTAAACAAAAATTACTTATTTATATTCATATTATTTGTATTATCTATTATAAATGATTCCTCAAACTTTCTGGGACTTTTTGAAGCAAAATTAGACATATATATGTAATGATTTTCATAACTCTTTTGAGCAACTAATACCGAATTTCCATCTTCAATCCTAAAACTATAAGAATGCTGATTCTTTCTTCTCTTAAAATCAATAGTTTCTCCTATATACATCTTTGGACAATCTCGACATTGTATTTTGTATAGCTGAACATCACTGTTTTTCTCCCACTTGAAAATGAAAATTCGGCATTAGTTGCCAATAGGGGAATGAAAATCATTACATAAATATTAACAATGCTTCTATATTTACTTCAATAAATAACAGTAACCCCAGAAAATTTACGAAATAGTTTAGAATTGATAAGACTAAGTGACATATTTTCTCTTTTATTCTCAAACTGATTCTTTAGCTATGGGTTCCCTCTCGGTGCCATTTTTACTAATGCTTATTTAGGTCATTTCGAGACTACTTGACTCAACAGTTGTCCACACAGCTTCAAACCTGCTCACTACAAACAGTTCATGGGTGACGACATTTACACTATTTACGAATAAAGACAATCTTAATTATCCTCCTTCCTTAATTATTTTAACAATCGGTTACCGAACATAAATTTCATCAGGGAAGATGAATTAGAGAGCTCTTCAATTTATGGATTTACTACTCAAACAAAAACAAAAATTAAAATGTTTACCGAAAAAAAAAAACAGGTTTAAGATTGAACTTCAGCCACATTCCTTTGCTTCATAAATGTAATAGTGTTAGGACGTTTTTACATAAAACCTTT